>JANHAO010025612.1:0-11303 GCA_026873985.1 Saraca asoca
AAGTCAGTATCTTCAATCCTCAAAATAAACTTGCCACCTTTGGACCTGAAATTGCATTAGACAATCACAAAAGAAGACGAAAAAACAAACAAACAAACAAGCCCAAAATCTTAGAAAACCAACCTAGCAAACAAGTAATTGAACAAAGCAGTTCTTGCTCCATGAGAAAGACGAGAAGCAGCAAAGGATGAAAACGGAACACATGGAGAAGACGAAACATGAGCAAGAACAAAGTAGCATCACATGTAACAAGAGATAAAAAAAAAATAAAAAATCATTTCCAAATATAAAAGATATTCAGATATAAAATTTATGAAAGAAAATAAAAAATTTTATTCCACATATAAGGATTGAAAAGAAATATTTTTAAATATAAAAAAATTTTAAAAAATAAAATATTTCATGAATTAAACATATCCTTTGAAGGTTAGACTTCTTCATCAATAGATTTTTTTTAATATTAAAATAAATAAGTTAAATAAAAAACAAAAATCTTAATGTAAGAATAACAATCCAATAATCAAAATATTCATCATTCTAAAGTGTGGAACTCTACATAAAATTATTTTATGATAAATATGTAAAAGAAAATTCTTATTTTTACTTGTATTTTCTTTTTTTGTTTTCCTTTTTTTTCCCCTACTTTAGTTGATCTTAAAAGCGAGTTCTGATTGTGAGTATTGAGGAGGAATATTTAGATTTTATGTTTAACCGACAAAATTATAACAGATTAAATTTAATGTATTATTTTTGTTGAATTTCTTACACCGTCAGAAATACGAGATGGCACAAATAGAAAATAGATAGGGTGGTTAAACTTTTTACCAGCAATAAATTTGTTTTGACAATTTTTCACAGCATACCGTTAAAGAAAAGTGTAAAATTAATTTAAACAGAAAAGTACATATATAGAAAATAAATATTATGTTCATGATAAAGAATGATTAAAAACTTACTTTGATTTATAATTAATTTGATTTGTATGAATCTAGTCTATTAAATATTTTAGTATTAATTTAATCCTACTTTTTCTTTAACATTAAAGGTCGTGTTATTTTTAATATTGAAAAAATTAAATTTTGCATGTTTAAAGTTTATTTAAAAATCCTTTTGTTTGAGAGAAAAATATATGTTTTTTTTAAAATTATTTTTTAATTTTTCTCAGTTTGGAATCAATAAAAAATTAGTTAAGAAAAAAATAAATTCTAATCAATAGATCATGATAAGTTATTTAAAGAAAATAATTTCTTATTTTAATTAAAAATTATTTTTTCAAAACATCTTGTACTATATAATTTCACTTTTTCTCCCTATTTTTCTTCTTTTGTTTTTTTCCACCAGCTCTTCAATATATTCTCTCTACACTGTACATACTTTTCTTCCGTCTTTCTACATCCCTCTCTCTCTCTCTCTCTCTCTCTCTCTCTCTCTCTTGTTCCATCCCTCTGTCATTTTTTTTTTCTTTCTCTTATTCTTTATCTATTCTTGTCTTCCACCTCCGCTGTATCTTTCATTCTTCTATCTTTTTTTTTTCTTTTATTTCATTCCTACAAATATTAATATTCAATAAATATATTAAAAATTATCTTAAAAATAATTAAAAAAATTAAAAGAGTTAATAAATATATTTAATGATTTTAATTAAAATTAATCGGATATGAATTAATTTTATAAAGAAATAACAAAAAGAAAAAAAAAAGAAAAATATACTTCATATATATGTATTTAACTTTTGATTTTTATTAGTAAATATTTAATGATTCATATTATAAATATATTTTAATAATAAAATAATTATTATCTTGTTTGATATTAAAAGTAAAATTTATATATATGACGATATTTTTCAATAAAAAAAATAATTTATTTTTATATCCTAAACAAAATAAAGATTCTAACTTATGTTGTAAAACAACAAAAAATTAATTTATTTTTTAGAAATGTATTTTATTATAAAAATATTTTTCATAAATTTCATTTTTTATTGAAACAAACAGACTCCAAATAATAGATTATTTTTTAAATTTTATAAATCTAAAAATTTTCACCCTTAAAATAAAAAAGTTACAAATTATCCCCCAAACTTAGACAAAAATGAAAACATTAATCGATTATTAATTTTTTTACAATAAATTGACACATGTGTTGCTTATACTTATTAGAAGTCTTAATTTTTATTTTTTCCTATAAGACATGCAATAATGTGCTTTGAACATCTTATTGGTTCTAAGTTTTCTCCAAACTTGAATCATAAAACTCATATTTTGACGAAGACATAAAACACTCAATGCACATATGATATGATATCTTAGAGAAGAAGCAGTGAGATTTTTAATAGAGTATATGCAATACTTTAATAACCGATGAATCCACTTTTCTCCAAGTTGAAGACAAGTAATTTGTAGTTTTTTAAAATCTCAATTTTTGTTCTATAAAAAATTTTCACACTAAGTTACAAATAAGAATAATATTTTTCACATATTGAATCAGCTTACTTCCAGCTTACTTTATCTCATAGTTGGTGGGTCTATGCAGGTGCAGGTCCTATCCGCTGTAAGAGAAAGCAATCAAAAGTGGAAGCAACATTAGTTGAAAGTGAAAGCATTATAACTCTCAATTACTGCAAATATCTACTCTAACATGGGCACATGTACTAAAACATGCTGGTACAGACAGCAAATGTCTGATATCATGGATTTGAGCGCTGATGTCAACCTCTTTATCGGAGGGAAGAAGAACAGGCCGGATGTTTTGAAATGTCTCAAACTCACTTCCAATTACGGAAATGGATGTAGTTTCGCAGAAGATTTTAGCATCCGCAATTTACCATGTGATCACAAGTTCAAGTACAAAAGGATTAAAATATTTGGTGCTATTCCTGGTGATCAACAGATGGAAGAATTGGCTTCTGATATAAAAAAATATGAGTTCTATGTCAATTGTTTAGGCTACTGTGTTGCTTATACAACTGATAAAGATGAAGCCACAAGACTAGGAGATGGTGGAGCAATTTACAGACTTAGTGATCGTTTTGATTGGTCAAAGTATGTAGTCTTCTCAGTACCTGCTAATGTTCATATGGATTGGCGAAGTTTTGAGTTGGGTGGATACATGAATTGTGGCGACAGAAGCGGAAGAGTTTCGTCCACTGATGGAGAATCTGTAGCCTTTAAAATGAATGCTGCAAACCTCTTCATAGACAGCGAGAATAATGGTGTAATATATCTGTGGGAAGTTAATGCTACCGGGGGGAAAATATCCGAGCTGAGATACATGGCAAAAGTTCATGCTGCTGATGCTGGTGCCAAGATAGAGGTTTCTGGAAAAATTATTTATGGTCAAAATTTGAAGCAATTGGCTTCGGAGGTATGGGGAAGGGCACTGTTGGTTAATAGTGAAGGCCATTGTTTATTTTATAATGGGGATCCATCTAGCAACCGGAAAAGAGGTAGGGGTGGAATGTGTCATAAAGTTCTTGATAGGTTCAATTGGGGGAAATATATTGTTACCTGGGCTTGGGAATCAGGCTCTTATGTGGATTTTAGTGAAAATTTGATTAAAATAAAAGAAAATTGCCTGTTGTTGAGAAAATCTGACGAATCACAAGCTGACAAGGAAAATGCTAAGGAGAAAGAACAATTAAAGGAGAAGAAGCAACAACTTGAAAAAAAGATTCAGGAGTTTGATTCTGTGCTAGAGCTTTTGGAGAACAAGTTGGCTAGTTACCAGCAGCTTTTGGAAGATGAGAATATGGAGTTGAAAGATCTTGAACTACAGAAAAAAGAGGGTGAATTGTCCCTTTGTAGGTTACAATTGGAGGAGAAGGAGATGGAGATTTGTAGAAAGAAAAAGGAATTGGAAGATTCTAAGTCTAAGTTGAAGGAGGAGGAGAAAAAGTTATTTATTTATGTTTTGGAATTGAAGGATATTGAGAAGGATATCAATGAAAAAGAAAAGCTATTAGAAGCCTTCAAGTCTGAATTGAAGCAGAAGGAGAACACATTTTTGGGTTTCAGAAAACAAATGAAAGAGGATGAGATCCAACTCGACAAAAAGGAAAAGGAGTTTGAAGATTCCAACTCAATATTGAAGGAGAAGGAGAAAGAGTTGTCTCTCTGTAGGTCACAATTCAAGGAAAAGAAGATAGAGTGCCTTGGGAAAGAAAAAGAATTGGAAGATTTTAGATCCAAATTGGAGAAAAAAGAGAATGAATTGTCCCTTCATAAGTCACATTTGAAGGAGAAAGAGAAGGAGCTATATACAAAACAAAAGGAATTGGAAGATTCCAAGTCTGAGTTGAAAGAATTGGGAATTCATGTTAATAAGTGATTGCAAGTCACAATTGAATGAGCTTTGCAAGTAGAAGAAAAACATTATCAAGAATTAAAAGATAGAGCTTTATAAGCATCATTTGAAGCAAAAGGAGATAAAGCTTGGCCAAAAGGACAGAGATTTGCATGCTGAGAACAAATGTAGCAAAAGACTTCAACAAGCATTAGATGCTTTAAGAAAATCTGAAGATACTCACTGAGCTTGACGAAAAGACTAGCATATAAATGTTAACTCTCAAACTTTAGTCATCAACACTTGTGCTCAACTCCATTTCTTACATTTTTTGTTGCTTTGATTTTTTCAATTTTAGTGAAAATAAGAGGTTGTTGCCCCATGTTGTAAAGATAATGTTGTTGATGTTTCCTTTGTTGCTATTTTTTTTTTTTTTTATGTTCTTTTATCTCTCTCATGATGCAATAAAAGTGTGCATACTTACTCAACAAAAATTGCTTAGTTGTGCTTAAATATTGGATTTTTTTAAAATAAAGGATGGAAAAAGCTTCTTACTTAATTTATTGCATAAATTGTGGTCTGTCCAATTCCACCTATGAATTTTTTAACGGAGCAAAAAATATCACCATTACGGATAATTCCACTATTCACTTAGATAATTCTTCTTTTGATTTATTGTTATTTATCAATCAAATTTTAAAAATGATTGCAATAAATTTTGTGCACTAAGTGAAGCAATCTAAATTTATTCCAAAATAAAATCCTAAACTATATGAAAAAATAAAAATGAGCATTACCAATTGAAAATTAAAATTTTAGTGTATACAATATAATAAAGAGCAGACTTTGAAGATATATTTTTCTTCTTAAAATATAAATATTAAGGTATACAAGTTCAAAACTTCAAAATATTTGAAATCTTATTCACATAATTAAAATGATTAAAAGTAAAGAGAAATATCATAAAAATATGAGTAATGAGAAAAGTTATTTTATTATTTATAGGGTTATTTACCTTGAGGACTTGGATCCAATTAGTTTCTAGGGATTCAATACTGATTAAATTATCTCTAATATTATTTACATAAAGTTTATATTTTTATTCAATGATTAAATATTAAATAATGAGCGGCCATAATGTGTAAGCTCAATTTTATCAAAGAAAAAATAAAAAAATAAAAAAGAATAAATGTCTATATCCTCTGGTATTATATTTTTGATATGATTTTTTTTTTTAAAAAAGCCAGCTCTAACTCATCGCAATATTTTATCCAAAATAAATTAACAAATCAAATAAAAAATAAAGATAAAATATTTGAAATCAATGGAAATAACGAGAAAAGGAAAAATCTTCTTCTCTTACTAAAAATAGAATCAAATTCAAAATCGACAAATGCAATAAAACTAACAAACAAAAATGAGGGGGCTGATTAACTCAAAATCAACATTCAAAAAAATAAAATTTTGATCCAATAATCTCAATTTTTGATTTGCTTCCCACATAATTGAACATAAAAATTCTCTTGAGGAACTCATTTTTATAATTGTATGATTAAAAACCATCCCATTAAAATCATTACTAAACTCATATTTATTAGATTTGAATTAATCACTATGTTTTGTGTAGCATGAAATCATACTTATATACGTCCACCAACACTTAATATAACTTTTAGAAACGTTAACATTATCGATAAGCATATATAGTTTTAACAATCTTTAACGATGTATTTGTCTTTACTGAAAAAAAAAAAGAAATATGCATATTTTTATAATAATAGATAATGCACTGTAAATTATTAATAATATTATATTCTTTTAATAACCATGTAACAAATCAATGGCTAAAAATGTAAAATATATATATATATATATATATCAATGAGTAAATAATCAATTCTTTTACAACAAAACGTCAAATTTTTAATATTTTTTTCTTATATTCGTTGAAGCAAAAAAAATAATAAATGATATTAGATATTTTTCATATGATATATAATAAATAAATAGATTTGTTTAAATACAATACTTGGCGTTATATCTATCTTGTTACCTAAAAGTTATTATGCACAATTTGAATTGACTTGAAATATACATCTTTTAAAACTAATAAAATAGGATTTAATGGTAATAAATAATCATCTATTAATAAATTTAAATTTCAAATATAAATATTCATAATTTTTTAAATAACTGATTCTAAACTAATTTTCAAATTTAAAATGAAACAAATAATTGCATATATATATTCAAAAAGATAATTTTTCTTTGAAGATAAATATTATAAGTGTTAAATAATATTAATAAACAATAATTTCAAATAAGGAACAAAATGAAAAAAAGAAAAAAAAACTGAGAGTAGTTCAAGATTTTGGAGGGAAAAAACAAGTATTATGAACGTAATATGTGTACACTGAAAATCGCAACTTTAATAGATGATAATTACGGTTTCTTTTTAACAAATACATTTCAAATTTTTATTTTAAACAAGTATAACTATTGATTTAAATTTTTAATTGAAAATTTATTATTTTTACAATCAAACACCAACCCATGCACCCAAAACACAGAAAATGTTTAATATTAATGGGAGGATCCGGCCCACCGCTGTTGTCGGGGGAGAGATACAAAAATATCAGTTGTTTTGAAATATATGTTAGCATTTCAACGTGACAAAGGAATGAGTAAGTGAAAAATTTTAAATATAATAAAATATGTATAATTATTTGAATCTATGACTGTGGGATCTGAGGAGGTTTAACAAAATTGAGGTTAACAGATTCCGTCGTCATATTTTACACAAAACGAGAAAAATATAAAATAAAAAGGATAAACTATATACTTTATGATTTTATTGATAGTTGAAATAGTTTTGAAAATATCTTAACCATAATTCGTATGATCACACTTTATAGTATATATATATATATATTATACTTGAAGATGTATCTTGAAAGATATTTAAAGTCATTATACATTATCTCTATTCATGATTGTCTATTAGAAAGAAGAAAAAAGAAACAAACTCCTTTCTTTAATTAAATGTAATCGTTTAAGTTAAAAGTTTGTCATATTAATGGGCAATAATAAATAACATCTAGGATAAGAATAGGGATTTCTCTTTATGAGAACAGATTGAACTAGCCTTCCTATTATTAATAGTCTAGCAAACAAAACCTACGTGATAATAAATTCATTAATTATCTAAGTATCATATTAAAACTCAATAATAATATAGTCACATATTTGAATTGATGAACAAACTATATTATTTGACATTTAATAATCTAATTGATAATAAATTAATTGATTATGCTAGTCTAGAATAATATTTCAACAATCTCATACTTAGATAACATATATAAGAAAAACAAGATCATAAATTATAACCACAATAATGAATGTCATATAACAATTTGACATTATACAACTATCAATTGATAATAAGCTCATAAGACTTTAACACATAGATCATCATATCTGATATGGACATTGATGTTACACATACTAAGACCTATACTTCCATAACTAAAAGCAAAGTAGATGTAGAGAACAAAGAAATACAAAATGATAAATGTAATCAGATGTAAATCTCACCAAACTGATCCTAACATTTGCCTATGATGCATTACAGAGATTTTATAAAATATCTCCACACAACAAAACTAAAACTAGTTCAAAATGTCTTTATGTTATTACTAAGCTAAATGTCATAGATTCCATTATAATTGTGCTCAATAATAATGAATGACAATGAAACATTATTACGACAACATCAGTAACTCATATAACTTAAGAGATAAGAAAACATTATAATTCGTATAAGTGTCGAGGCAACACAACATCATTGATAAACTCAACATTCCACTAATCCAAGACATCATAAGGCTAAACCAACCCTATTTGAGTTAAAAATGGTCTAAATGATAAAAGCCTACTCATAAGTGGGTTCACAAATACATAGTTCATTTCTATCAACATTATATAATTATCATATACGCATTCTCGCTAACATAATATATCATAAGGTAAAACAATCTCATATGAGTCAACACAACTCTATATTATACAAACCTTTCAGTAGTGGACTTACATAACCATTTAATATAAATATAAAAATTAAGAAATTTTTTCTCCAATAACATCAATATATATTACATGACATGTGACGTGTTTACATGGGCATACTATATGGGATTATTTTTAATCATATTATCAATTAATTACTTAATTTGTTTAAATAATTAATTGAGATGAATCAAGAAATTAATCCTAAATGGATATGTGATAGTGATTAATTGATATTTAATGAGTAGATTATTTACAAGTTAATTTTGTAAATATTATTTCTTAAATCAAGGTTATGAATTAATTGACATGAGACCTTTAAATTACTTTTAAGTAGAGTAAAATATTTAGAAAAATAAGAAAAAAATCATACTCCCCTTTACTACCATGAAAAATATGAGTTTTCTATTTTCTCTTCTCACCGTTTTACTCTAAGAGGTATCATCTAAGACCTATGAGACTTGTAATGTGTAATTTTTGTTGTGTATGATTCTATTAGCCACTCTACAACTATCAAGAGAGGCATTTATTCATAATTATAAATTTGAAAATAAAGAATGTGGATGAATTCGTGTGTATATGAATTGTGATCTAAGTCAAGATGACAAAGCTTTTGCTATAGGGTTTAAAAGTTGCAAAAGTAACCATTGAATATCATATATTTTCTAAATATATGAGCAGTGATGCTAGAGCCATCATTGATTTATTTCCATCGATATGTGTTATATGTATTTTTCTGTACATTTTATGCACTTTTTCCTTTTTGATTTTCTTGCATGATGCTTTCGCATATAGCACGTAAACATACACACAAAAAAAATTGAAACTTTATGTTTCTTATGTGATATAATGATAATTGATATCATTATTATTGATATTTTTTATTATATTTTATGCATTAGTTTGCCTTTTCTATATTTGTTTGAAATTAGTTTTCAAATGACCCATTTATTTATTAAATGAAAAATAATTATTTCTTTTATTCATTTCTAGAAAAATATGTTTTTTTCTAGATAGATATTATTTTATATATTATATTCATTTGAAATTAGTTTTCAAATGTTTCATTTATATGTTAAATGAAAAATAATTTTTTTTTGTTTGTTTCTGGAAAATATGTTTTTCTAGTTAAATACATCTTAAGTTCATATGTTCATTAATTTGCATGCCATATCATTTATTAAAAATTAGTTTTTCAATAATTTCATTCATTTATTTGTTAAGTAAGTTGTTTTATTTTTCTAGAAAATATGTTTTTTCTATATGCATATTTATTAATTTCTATATTATAATATTTATTTGAAATTTATTTTCAAATATTTCATTTATTTGCTAAATGAAACTTTTATTTATTTTGAAAAAATACTTTCCTCTAAAGAATTTGTTTTTTGAAATATGCTTATTTCATGATATGTTCATGTTTTTATATTTTTGTATATGCTTCTTAATGTTTATTATTATTATTTTTCTATGTAATTGAATAATGATATTTTTTTATCTTTGTGATGAATGTATGTTTGAAAAGCATTAATATTTTATTAAATGCCTATAGTGTGTGATGAATGGATATTCTAAAATAATATTATCTATAGAGAAGGTGCGCCATCCTAATTCAATTATGATGTAGATTGATGTAGTAGGAATATTCAATCTTGTAATTATTTTTTTTACAGGTTGTTTTTTATTTTTAGAGACCTTGTAAAGGGATGTGTTTTTGCACTAACTTGGTGTGTGTGTGTGTGTGTGTGTGTGTGTATTATCGTAGGCAACAAAACATCAATAGAATCCTTTAGATGGATTCAAATATGTATATACTTGTGAATATATAAAATGAAACGAACATATCGGACCAAAGTCCCATGCATTGGTAATTTAATTAGAAGTCTGATTTTCTTTTATATTATCTAGAGATGATTATTAGCATAGTGAAATTTTAGATTTAATAATGTATAAGAAAAATTAGAATGTCTAATTAAAGTACGTTGTGCAATGATGTATGAAATGACTCCCATAAGTATAAATCTTTTACTTGAAAAAGTGATAGAAGTAATTTAATATCTGGCCTAGGAAAGTTTAGTACTTTCTAAATGAGAAATAGTTGCTCAATCAAGTTATTAGTAATTTGTGTTAACTTGAAGTTAGGAAAATAGCCTAACATAGTTGTGACCAACAACTTGTGATATATGGTTCAAAAGGGATAAAAGTGTGTGCTTTATATGAACAACTATTTGCATAGTATCCTTGTTGGGAAGCTAACAAACTATCTAAATTTTCTAAAGAAATGTATGATCAAGTGAGATTGAAATATGGTGGATTGTTTGCCATTAGGCTTTGTGTCATGACCTTGTGGTTCAATGTATGATGAATATAATAGATTTCATGGTCAGTTACATTTGGATAATTTCTGCCATAATTAAAGAGCAATGAGCAACTAATCATGATCTCATAAATGATAATAGCCCTAATTAGATCCCTTTATCACAGTCCATTGAGGGACTAGTGAGATTAGTTTTCACTCACAGCTTAATGCTATAATAGTGGCACAACTTGTGTTGCATAGAAGACATAGGCCTCAGTGTTAGAAATAGAAAAAGGGAATAATATTTTACCTTGAGTTGGATAGGCATCCAAACATCATAAGGAACAAGTTTGCCTTCAAAGCAAAATCATAATTAAAATGTTTTAATTATGGAAAAAAGGTTATTTTGCAAAAGATTGTCCTAAACAAAGAAAGGTTTGTCCTTCATTACCCTTATTATCTTATAATTTTAGCATATCTACATGTCTTAGTGGCTCATTCTCTCTTTGCACAACCAAAAAAATGTAGTTTAGTGATCGAAATTTTTGGTCACTAAACCCAGAGAATGTCACTGCCAGTGTCAACTTGCACATGAAACTCTCTTGGAGGAGAACCCAGCTGCACCTTTGTATAGTAAAGCCTGAGACAAGCC
>JANHAO010025613.1:0-11304 GCA_026873985.1 Saraca asoca
ATAATAACATAACAACCTACTTCTTTATTAATAACTCAATTAAATAAAAAGAAATTTGTATTTTGTGAATCTTATAAATAAAAAAAAGTCTCAAATTAACTAATAAATAAATTATTATAGTTTGTGAATTCTATTAGAATAAATAACAAAATAATTCATACACTTTATCATTAATTAAAAAAAGTGTAGAGTGCTGATAAGATGAAACTATATTTTGTCCAAACTTTTACAAACTAAATAGTATAAATATGTTTAAAAATGGAGGTGCGGATAGCCTTTGTCACCAAACAAGAGACAACAGAAGAAGGTAAATAGAATAAAATAGATGATTAAAGGATGTTATGGGTAAAAGTCGGCTTTGAAGAATAAGTCAGCACGAGTCCAACAGAAGCTAAGTTACTCAGCTTGCTGAAGACACCCAGCGAGCATCACCTCGCTCATCGCTAGAAGGCAACATAATGAGATCATAATGAGACCAGCTCACTAAGCAGCCAACCATCCTGCTCGAGCTCGCTATGCCACAGCAACAACATTGAGCTCGCTAAGCGATTTGCCACAGCGACCCCAAGCTGAGAATCTTTGCTCGGAAGGACAAACATCTCACTTAAATGAAGCATGACCAAGTGTAAAATACACATATGCTAGTCTACAGCCGACAAGAGGGGCCCACCCGTAGAAAGTAGCCTGCAACAGCAAAATTATAGGAGTTTTATTGCCTTTCACATTTATTTCTTGATGTAACACAACTATAGCTTGTAATCATCATATGTAACTCTTTCTTCCTCTATAAACAGGAGTACATTGTTAGAAGAGGAGGGGGAGGCTGGAAAACTTGTAAGCAAAAGCTCTATAAAAATCTCCATTCGTATATTAATAAAAGCTCCACCGTGGATGCAGAGTCCAGTACCGCCCAAATTTAACAGAACCACATTAAAAGATTATGCATACCTCCATCTTTCTTCCTTTTCACCATCTTTATCACCCTCCATTCTGCACATCCTTTAAACAAGAAAATAGCTTAGGGTTCAAGAACTACACACCCATTGGCAGGAATTTGGCAGAACTAAATTTTATCGTTAACATTTTGGTGCTAGAAGGAGGGCCCTATCTATTTTCTGCACCTATTTCCTAGAACATCCATTCCTGTAATAACAATGGTAAGAGGAAGAACCACTCAGAGTTTAACCACTTCAGTCTTTCAACTAACGGACACCCCCATTCTGGGGCTTACCAGCATTCTACTGTTATCCCTGGACCTGAAGAGGCACAAATGCCTGGCCAGCCTCAATCGACACTCGAAAATATAGTAAGAGTTTTGCTTGAAATTGTTAAAGCATTGGCACAGGCTCAAGCCTAAGGAGCTCAAACACAAGAAGAGATCATAGCACAACTCCAGTAGTTCCATAAAGAAGCTCAGAAGGAAACTCATGAAAATCATAATAGTCAACAGCTGAAGGGCTTGCAATGAGTAGAAAGCTCCACCTCTCAGCCTGAAATGTAGAACTTGATAATGGAGGAAGTCCTCCAAAGGCTTAAACGGATAGAAGAATGCCCCCGACCTCAAAGCAATCAACCTCGCTACGAGGAAAGCTCACCATTTTCTTTGGAGATCAAAATGCAGCCTCTCCTATAGAAACTTAATGTGCCTGTGATCTCACTATATGATGGGAATAGAGACCCGAGTGACCACCTAGATGCATTCAATATCCAGATGGATTTTTAAACAACTGACCCACTAGTGAAATGCCATGTCTTTCCAGCCACATTAGGAGGAATATCTCAGGCATGGTTCAAAAACCTCCTAGCTCGCAGCGTCAGCAACTGGGAAGAATGCCAAAGGAAATTCATTGACCAATGCTGGGCACTGAAGAGGTAACTCATGCCTCCTTGCCATCTCGTAATGATCTTTTAGTGCAAGAGTGAATCGTTAAAAGACTATATAGCCAGATTTAGGCACAAAGCCAACTCTGTGGAAAACCTTTTGGAGGAAAGTATCTTAACAGCCATCTTGGCTAGACTTCGCAAAGATGGAAAGCTATGCAGAAGCCTCTATAAGTCCCCAGCTCGAGACCTTGCTAAATTCTACGAGCGAGCTGCCAAACAAATAAGATGGGAAGAAACCTTCAAAATAGAGGAACCCAAGGAAAAAGTAGACACTAGCAGTGCCACTACGAGCAAAAAGAGGAATAATGAGAGTCACAGTCGTGACCCCAGTCCCCAGCTCATAAAGAAGGTAAAGTCCCCATGACCTGGAGGTCACTTCAAAAGCTACGCCATCCTGTCAGACACATAGGATAGAATCTTTAGTGTAGAAAGACATAATGAAGACTTTGGGAGGCCCAAGCCAATGAGAGCTCCCCCCAAATCTAGAGATGCAAGCAGATTTTGCGCTTATCACAATAAGGCTTGACATACTACCTCAAAATGTTGGGTGTTAAAGGATGCCATAGAAGACCTCATCAGAAGAGGCTAGTAATAGGACTACGTGGTAAGACCAATAGAGTAACGAGCTCAGCAAGCCCAGGAGTTACAACTCGAGAGCCAGAACCTTTTATCAGAACCATATTCTGATCCTATAATATTCTCATGAACTTTACTACAATTTTGAAGTCTATTTATGAATCGCCCAATGGAATGCTACTTGAAAAGAATTGTCCTATGATTAAACCTACTGAATTCATAACCGATTGGCCAAGACATAGAAATGTTACCCAGCTAGCAACAAGCTATGAAAACAAAACCTGTCTGAGGGTGAGATGACCTAGAGCCTACCTCGTGTCTGAGTGTGAGACGGGCCAGACCCTACCTCGTAACAACAAAACAAAATGAAACCTGTTGAGGGTGAGATGGCCTAGAGCCTACCTCACGTCTGAGGGTGAGATAGCCTTTGAGTCTACCTTGTGTCTAAGGGTGAGACTGTCTAGAGCCTACCTCATGACAACACAATTAAAAATAAAAACCTATCTGAGGGTGAGATGGCCTAGAGCCTAGCTCGCGTCCGAGGGTGAGATGGCCTTTGAGCCTACCTCGTGTCTGAGGATGAGACAGCCCAGAGCCTACCTCACAACAACACAATCAAAAGCAAAAATTAGTCTGAGGGTGAGATGGCCCCAGAGTCTACATCATAACAAAAACAAAAATTGAAGGTGAGACGGCCAAAGAACCTACCTCAGCAATGCACTCAAACCCAATAACAGGCCACTAACCCATCACAATACAAGAACACTGAAATAAATTTATTACGGCTCTCGTGCAACCAAGTATCTATAGCTAACATCAAACACTAAGTCATAGCTCACATGCAAACTCTCATCAGGCTCAGCTTGCATGTGACCCGACTATTTTCCCATCACGAATCAAGGAAAAGTCAAATGATAAGAATAGTAAAGAATTGAAAGCACAGCTAATTGGTTGGAAAAATATTTCATTAATCTACAGAAATATACAAATAGTGGTGCACGAAGCATTCAATACTACTTTCAGAAGCTACACAGAAGAGCTCATATACTAAAAAGCCTCAACGAGGTAAGATTACATAAGAAGAAGAAGCAATACAAAAGCCAAAGGCAAAAAGATTGAAAACCTAATACTACCATTCCGGTAAGAAAGTGAAGAGCTAGCTACATGGAGGCAAACTCCCACTAGCAGGGAAATAGCAACTCCACTCCTGCAGTCTTCCCATCCCCAGTCAATGATTCCTCCAAGACCAGACCTAGTGTAACTCAAAAAGGCACCAAAGGTCCAGCTGACAGACTTAGACTCCAAGGAAGGGCTGCGGGAGATAATCCAAGATCTGCACAAGACTCCCCAGGAGCCTGCAAAATGGATCCTATAGTGAAGTCATGTGCAACAGGCTACCCATACCTCCAAGCATTCTATAGCAGGCCATCCATGTCTCAACAAGCTTCACTAGAAGCCAAGATATCAAAAGCACAGGGGGTTTAACAAACTCCTCCATTAAACTCTTCTGAGAAAAAGAAAGAAGACCCTTAGGGTATAAACAGACCAGCTTGGTCCATTGAAAAATCCAGAAGACATCTGGCTAATCTTAATCTGACGACCCAAAGCAAATGACAGTGCCATGCTAATGGCCAAAAACTACGAACAGAAGAAAGCATGGCCTAAAGTAGAATGAAAAGATAGAATAGAAACCTGAAATGACAAATCAGGCAGGCAAGGACTTTGACTACAGACAAAGCCTCAGAAAAATTGTAACTCCTAGTTTGCAAAGCAAACTAAGAGTTGGGGGGCTGATGTTATAGGTAAAAGTCAACTTTCAAGAATAAGTTATCACAAGCCCAGCAGAAGCTAAGTTACTCAGCTCGTTGAAGATGCCTAGCGAGCACCACCTCGCTCATCGCTAGAAGGCAACATAATGAGGTCATCATGAGATCAGCTCGCTAAGCAGCTAACCATCCTACTTGAGCTCGCTATGCCACAATGACAACATCGAGCTTGCTAAGCGATCTACCATAGCGACCCTGAGCTGAGAATCTCCACTTGGGAGGATAGACATCTCGCTTAAATGAAGCAAGACCAAGTGTCAAACTCACATATGCTAATCGACAGTTGACAAAAGGGGACCATCCCGTAGAAAGTAGCCTACAACAGCCGAATTGCAGGAGTCCTGTTGCCTTTCATATTTATTTCTTAATGTAACACAACTATAGCTTGTAATCATTATATGTAACTCTTCCTTCCTCTATAAATAGGAGTACATTATTAGAAGAGGAGGAGGAGGCCGAAAAACTTGTAAGTAAAAGCTCTATAAAAATCTCCTTTCATATATTAATAAAAGCTCTGCTGTGGACGTAGGGTTCGGTACCTCTCAGATTTAATCGAACCACGTTAAAAGATTGCACACACCTCCATCTTTCTTCCTCTTCATCATCTCCATCACCCTCTAGTCTGCATATCCTTTAAACTAGAAATTAGCTTGGGGTTTAAGAACTACACACTCGTTGGTAGGAATTTGGCAGAACCAAATTTCACCATTAACAAAGGAGAATTTTTGTTTTTTTTTATCTGGATGTTTAGAAAATCTTTTAAATTAGAAAAACATAAAATGAGGAAGGGTAAAAAATGTTAGAAAACTTTGAAAAATCAATCATAAACTCTTATTTTTCTTCTTATCTTTAATCAAACCTTTCAAAAAAATCAAAAATTAATGTTATGAATTAAGATATAATATCTCTCTCTCTATCTTCTTCCATTTTTCCCCATCTTGAGATATTATAAGCTTATAAGAGTGAATTGTCCTGAAATAATTATAAACATCCTTTTGTATTATGGTTTGAGGTGATGTACTAATGATGAGGAAGATCAGCATGAGCTAGAAAAGGATTGGGAGACGATCATTGGTGTCCATCACTATCTAATAGAGGCAATTTTGCTAATTTTGCTGATAGGGTGACAGAGGAGAGATGGATGGTGACAAAGTTAGGCTATAGGATTTCGACTTTCCTCAACATCTTTCAATTTTTAAATTATATTATTTACATTTGTCTTTTAAATAAAAGGCTTATCAAACATATCAAGTGTCATGCTCTTTTTTCATGTTTTCTCACCAAAAACTTCATTAGCTATTTTTTTTATTCACTCTTTGTTGTTGTCGGCTATTATGCATTACCACTCTCTTTCTCTCTCACTCAGATGCACTATCCTTTTTCTTTCTATTTCCTTTTTCTTCTTTCTTGAATTTCTTCCTTAAATTTCATAAAGGTTCCTCTCTCCTTTATCTCTCACATTCACTATTTCTTCCTCTAACCATTATTGGCCTCTCTTCTTTTGACTTCCGTCCACCACCACTTATACTTGTTGATTATCATCCATCACCATATTTTACTATTGACCATTGTTGGTGGTTTATAGATATTGGTCATTTTTCAAGTCTTACATTGGCTAACAAAACCAATTTTAAAGGGTACATAACTAAAAAACCTAAGTAAATTTGCTTGCGGACTTTCCCTAACTATAATTTTGTATACATTAAGAGTCAAATGTGAGTTCTAGAATTTAAATTGATAAACAAATAATTTCTTTTTACTATTTTCATAATTCAAAGTTTTGAAAAGACAATATTTTTAATAGTTATCTTGCTAGAAATCATGTTTGTTCATTAAATATAAATAGGGTTTTTTACTAAACTATTTTTACTGCTTCAAATTAGAGAGTTTTGAGTTTTGTTGTATTTTGGAGGGCATAAAATCCTTTAGGAAAGTGTAATGCATGCATCAAAACTATTTCTTTCTTATTTTATCTATTTTATCACTATTTTCTTATTCCTCTATCTCTATTTTTTTTACCAATCTAAAGGATTTTATGGTTGTTTTAACTTTATGTCTGATGAGAAGCATATGAAATCTTCATATTTTAATTCTATAAGAATTCTGGGAATAAGAAGAAGATGGAGCTTAGACATTTGGATTTAAGAATTGTTAATGTCAGATTTTGGTAATGAGCCAAACTCCAGCCAACGGTGGGATTCTTTTGGGATCTCTAACTGTAACTGGTCTAAACATAACAAATCAATAAAAAACATAAGAAAGAAGGGAAGAGTAGTAAAGGGGCATAGGATTTTTAACATGGTTCGACTAAATCTAGGTATAACCGGACCCTACGTCCTTGGTAGTGTATCATTATGGAAGTATTTCTAGAAAGATCTCAGTATACAATCTTTCTTCCTCTCATAGTTTCGGCATATTCTAGCTCTCTCTCTCTATTTTGGCAGAGTTTTTGCCTACCTGAAAGATGTCCTCCTTTTACAGAGGGTTCCTCCCTCATATTAATAGAGGAGGGGAGGTTGTAATGGAAACTTCTTATGTAATAAATCTATTGCATCAATATTTATTATACAAGACAGGATGGACAAACAAAATCTTGTTATTTGGCTACTGTAGATTATCTTCAGCAGGTGGGTCCGGCATGTCTGCTGGGCAAAGTGTGAATGGGTCTTCTACCTAGCGAGCTCCCAGGTCACTAGTCACACTTCATTAGCTAGATCATTCAATCTGGGGACATGCCTATCCTCGAGATGGGGAAATCAAGGTCAAGCTCACTCTGTCATGCACGAGCTCAAGCTGAAGAGGTCGCTTCACGACATGTTCTAATGGCAGGGCGGCATCAGCATTCCACGAGTTAATCCCTCATAGTTCTTGGGCCTTTTGCAAGTTCAACTATGACGAACCAAATTTCATATATAACATAAGCCCCTAACTCTCAGCTCGCTTTGCAGGTTGAGAGTTGAGACTCTTCATTTTCCATTTAGTAAAGTCTTCTTTTGAGACTGTCTTTTCATCTATTCTATGCCATGCTCCTTATGGCACATGTCGGATGATTGGTGGTGAGTCAGCTTTAGCCTTTTTCGAGGTAATAAATGATGATAGTTAGGGGGATGTATCTAGATCATTCGATGGGGCTGGGCTTGGCTCTATATAAAGGAAGGGGAATCCCTTCTACCTCTGCATTGAGTAAAACATGAAGACTTTGGATGAACCACCATTGTTTCTGACGTTCTAGCCCTCCACTAAGGTGTGTATGGTCTGTTGCATAAAGAACTTGGAAGATTCAACTTCTCCAATAACATGGAGGGATCTCATATGGATCTCAGATTACGTCCTCTCAGCACTATCGTGAGGCAATTGTTCGATTGGCCAAGTTCTTGGCGCTTCTTGATTTGCTCCTTTCATGAATCAGAAAGGGAGCTAGAGGCCAGAGAAAATAAGGAGCTATGATGCTGCCATCGGAGGTGCATTGGAAGAAGAAAGTTGTAGTCCTTTGTGGCTCACAAGCTCTAATCAGCTAGGGTAAGGTCCTTTGCGGTCGGTCCTTCTTCTTAGTCATAGGTTTTTACCTTTGTATTATGATTTAGCTTGTTTCCAGAGCTTTTTGATGTAGTTCTGCCTCATTGAGATCTTTTAATAAATAAAGTTCCCTTTTGCAATTTCTACTTGTTGCCCTTGTTTCCCATAAGAGTATTGTTTGAACAATCTATGTGATTTGCACATAGTTAGAAACTAGAGTGAGAGCTACAAACACTTGGTTGCAAGTAAGCTGCGAGTTAGAGCGATCTCCCACTCGGGATGATCTTGCGGCCAAATAAGTAGATAGGTTAGTATGAGAACTATAAAATAGCAAGGTTTGGATAAGAGTTACGAAATTAACAAGTGAGCAATCTCGTGCTCAGGCCGATCTCATGGCCAAATAGATAAGTTCACATGAGAGTTATGAAATTAACAAGTGAGCGATCTTGTGCTCAGGCCGATCTCGTGGCCAAATAGAAAAGGGTGATCGATCTTATGGTCAGGGTGATCTTGTGTCCAAATAAAAAGGGTGACTGATCTTGTGGTTAGGGTGATCTGGTGCCCAAATAAAAAGTAATCAATCTTGTGGTCGAGGCGATCTTATGCCCAAAAAAAAGGGTGATCGATCTTATGGTCAGGGTGATCTTGTGCTCGAATAAAAGGGTGACTGATCTTGTAGTCAAGGTGATCTTATGCCCAAATAAAAGTATGGTAGATCTTGTGGTTGGGGTGATCTTATTCCCGAATAAAAGGGGGTGCCAGTTAGGCGAATCACCTGTTCAAAGAAAATTTAAAATCAGTAGAGTATTCAAATTGTTTACATAATTTACAAAAAATTACAAAAGTTTAAAAGATAGTCCTGATAGTAGGAGATTGCTCTTGCTCAAGATCCTACCGAGATGGTCCAGGCCACTGCTTAAAAGGCTACACAATGTAGTCATACAAATGACCTCTTTTGATGAGATCCTTAATAACATCTCTCAGCACCCTGCACTCTGAGGTAGCATGCTTAAACTCATTGTGGTATGCGCAGAATTTCCCTCGGTTGAGTCTAGACTTGCTGGGAGTCTTCAAGGGTAGAGGCTTTCCAAAATCCTCTTTGTCCCTTTCCATCTCGAAAATCTTATCTTGTGCATCTGACAAGATGTTATAGGTGCTGTGGTGACCTAAAAATAGGGGTCGTTCATCCTTGCTCTTCTTAGAGAGCTGATGGTCAGGGTTGTCATTTCCGTTTCCATAGTTACTCCTCTTCTTATTTTGAACTGAGCTACTCGCTTTAATTTTCTTTCGGACCAAAAGTCTCTTCCTATCTGATTTGCCTTGTAGCTCGCTCATAAAATGCACCCAGGTTGCTAACTGGGGACTTGTACAAACTCTTAAATAGCTTCCCGTCTCTGCGAAGTCCTACCAAGACAACAGTTAGGATGGCCTCATCTGAAGGCTTCTCAACATTATTGACCTCGCATCTGAAGCAAACGATGTAGTCTTTTAGCATTCCATGCTTACTCTAGAAGATCATAGTGAGATGACATGGGGGTGCGAGTTGCTTTTTCAGCACTCGGTACTAGTTAATGAACTTTTCCTGACACTCGTCCCAATTGCTAATGTTGTGAGCCAGGAGGCTCTTGAACCACATTTAAGGGACTTCACCCAAAGTGGCAGGGAAAACATGACACCTGACTGAGAAGTTACAAGTTTGGAGGTCCATCTAGATGTTGAATAGGTCCAGATGGTTGTGCGGGTCACTGTCTCCGTCATATAGTGGAATGGCTGGGACTTTGAGCTTGTATGGGAAGGGTTCCTCCATGATTTCTCTAGAGAATGGGGCTCACTCCCTAAAGTGACCTTGGTCATTTCAAGCTTGAGGGTTCTCCTCCAAATGCTTGACTCTTTGAAGGAGATCTTCCACCAAAACATCCAAGCCCCCCAGTCATTGGCTAGACACTTAGTGACTTGGTTCGCTTTTTTGGCTATGTGGATGGTGATTTAAGGTTTGCTCTTGATCAATTTCTTTTGAGAGCTTAACTCCGGGTGCGGGGATCTCAGCTTGCCCTTGCACATTTTGAGCTTGTGCTTGGATTGGCATTGTGACTATTTTAGCTAACTCTCCCATCATATGTTCAAGCTTTTCCTGACGCTGGAGCCAGGTTTGCACTTTATTGGTGCCATTAGCAGTGGGAACTAGTTGTACTAAGCTGGCTAGAGGGACACTAGTGGTTACTCCAATAACAGGAGCAGTGGATGAGTCCATCGTCAAGACATGACCATCTGGAGGATGAGGTCGTGCATTTGAAGCTCTGGTGGCTCTTCCCTTGGCCATTACAGTAGGAAATGAACCAAAACAGTTGAGATCCCCACAGACAGTGCCAAAAATGTTGACGTCAGATTTTGGTAACGAGCCAAACTCTGGCCAATGGGGGAATTCCTTCAGGATCTCTAACTGTAACTAGTCCAAACATAATAAATCAGCAAAAAACACAAGAAAGAAAGGAAGAGCAGTAAAGAGACATAGGATTTTTAACATAGTTCAGTCAAATTCTAGTATAACTGACCCTACATTCACAGTAGTGTATTGTTATGGAAGTATTTCTACAAAGATCTTAGCATACAATCTTTCTTCGTCTCATAGTTTTAGCATATTCTAGCTCTCTATCTCTCTCTATTTTAGCAGAGTTTCTACCTACCTGAAAGATGTCCTCTTTTTGCAGAGGGTTCCTCCCTCATATTAATAGAGGAGGGGAGGTTACAATGATAACTTCTTATGCAGTAAATCTATTACATCAACATTTATTATACAAGATAGAATAGATAGACAAAATCTTGTTATTCAGCTACTGTAGATTGTCTTTAGTAGGTGGGCTCGAAGTGTCTATTGGACAAAGTGTGAATGGGTCTTCTGCCTAGCGAGCTCCCAGGTCGCTAGTCACACTTCATTAGCTAGATCATTCAATCTGGGGATGTGCCCGTCCTCGAGATGGGGAAATCAAGGTCAAGCTTACTCTATCATGCATGAGCTTAAGTTGAAGAGGTCACTTTGCAACACGATCTGATGGCAGGGTGGCATGAGCATTCCGTGAGTTGATCCCTTACTACTCTCGATCTGCTCACAAGTCCAACTATGGCAAACCAAATTTCATATATAACAAGAATATTATATATTGTGTGCCTTTTTTGACAATTGAATGTCAAAATTATTGAAGAAAATGGATTCTCCCTAAACTTGATTACTAAAAAAATTTGATTAGATAAATTTTCTTTTAATTGATGTTTATATATCAAATTATTGGAATGCTATTCTGTGATTTAGTTTTCAAGTGCTTTTCCTTGAAAACTAACTTTAAAGGATACAAATATAGAGAATTACATTCAATTATAATGTATGTTAGACGTAGTGAGTAATAACCAATAGAGGAAAATGAGAAGGAAAGCCAACTATTGTGGTTGCCTTTGTACATAATTAATTAGCATGACAAATGATTTTAAACACATTGTTGGATGTGAT
>JANHAO010025614.1:0-11304 GCA_026873985.1 Saraca asoca
AAAATAAGTACTCAAAATGAACATTTAAGATAATTTAAAAGTTTTATAACACAAAATAATTTAAGTGTAAACATTAATCAAATAATAGAAAGAAATGAAAAATGGAAACACTACGTGATTACAGGACATAACACATAATAAGCTAGAAATCGAGCTTGACACACGTGTCGAAATAGGGAATGTATGTCTGAACTTTTTGAAATTATGGACACAGCCTCGGGGCGTTTTTCCTCGGTGTCAACGAGTGCCAGTGTCGGAAATGAACCCGACACGCGGATATGACTACTATATAGAGTGTCGGTGCATCAAAGGTTGCACCAAATGAAGTTTTTCCTTATTCTTTTACTAAATAAACAACCTATTAATTGTCACTGGTGGTTCATTAAATTTAATCCACTTGGTATTACTGTTGAATAGTGGACAAACCATGGTTTACTACCGAGGATTGCATTGAACTATGGATTATCTAATGAAGAAAGGACTTGGAATTGTCTTTTTTTTTTAAAAAAAAAAAAAAAGAACTAATCTCCTTATTATTACATTGAACTCTGGATTATATTGTGTAATTATATATATATATATTTCAATAAATCAGATATTTGTACATTTTAACCATATGTTATGCAATCTTATATTTTAACAAAATTTATTTTACTTTCTATCAATTTTATTTTTACTTTTCTCCTTATTTTCTTTCCTTCTATTTTCTTTTCCTCTCATTTTCCTTTTCCCTCATTTTCTTTCCTCTCTTTTTTTCTACTGACCCAAGCAAAGCATTAATATTATTAAAATAGCATCAATCAATAAGAAAAATATACTTATATAATAAGCTAAATTATATATAAAATAACAATCACATAATAATTATGTAAATTAATTTGTCATTATTTTTAAATTTAAAAGATAATAAAATAATCTTCTATACTACTGCAAAAAGGGAATTGAGGAATTTGGGTTCCACTTTTGAGTTTCTGCAAAGACCCAATACAAAGCACCAAATATTTACTACTTTTCACTTTCTAAATCCAATACAAAGTGTTAAATATTAATCAATCAGGAGATAACTGCATCAATTTTAATACAATTACCGGTACTTAAAACAATTGATTTTTTAAGCATCCACGATATATAACTTTTTATCATTCAACCACCTCAATCTATTTCTTTCTCTCAATCCTACACATATCTTGTCCCTCCTTGTTTCTTTTACGTAATACTCAAATAACTATTAGACATTAAATAAATTAAAAAAAAAACGTTTGAAGCCATTCTTCTTTAAATTAAATTTGAGACAATTAGATTAATTTGTAATAGAAATAGTTTTTATCTAGTGATATATACTAGCAGAGTCCCGTGCATACACACTAGATAATTATGATGTTATTATATCATTATAAGATCTGTTAAGATAAATAAAAAAAAATTATATTTATAAAAAATTAATGATCAAACTAAAATTTTAAAAATAATACTTATATATTCTATAACTATTTATAATAAAATTAATGAATAGACTAAATAATAATAATGCTGTTATATTCGTTAGACTAAACTAATGGTATTTCTTTATTAATTTTTGTTCGATAATTGAAAAGGTTTAGCGTTAGAATATAAGATACTCTACTCCAAGGTTATTACATGCCACTGACTGTTTTGAGAGATTATAGTGATACTTACATATCATATAACTGCTTGATTATGCATTTTTTTTTTCAACCCTCGTCAAACTAAATATAGTGACACACTTTCATCCACTATCCATGCAATCAATGATGTCTATTTTAGTTTTCATGTATACTTGCATAAATTTCATATTATATATTTGATACAATGGGTTGCTAGCTGGAACTGGGTATAGCAAAATGATAAGCCTGATAAAAAGTTATAAATCTATAATGTCAAGCAAAAATGAAATCAAATATGTTGAAATTTCAAATCAAATAATCATAAAATTTAAATAATCATACAAATAGACTAATGCGTCATATATAAAGGCACGAATATAGAGAACTCTGATAGTTATTAAGGAGATTCACACATATGAAATTCTATGAGATTGAATAATCATAAAAACTATAATTCATAAAACAAAACACACAAGTCAAACATTAAGCAAGTTAATAAAAAGGAAACTAAGATAAACATGGAGCATGTTTAAGATCAACATGAAATTAAAATAAACCATAATAGTTTGAATTATAAGTAGAAGTTATCTACCGAAACAAACTATTTTTTAACCAAAAGATAGTGAATAAAATAAATTACTTATAATTTCTCAAAGCTTTAACAAAATAAAGAAGGTTTTAAAATATAAAATGTTGATGAGTGGAATGTTCTTGGTGATTTTCTTGAAAAGCCCCAGCACACACAAATTATGGAGACATAATATAGAATAAAAACTAAAAAAAAAAATGATTGTCATACACTTTAGGATATACATATGGGTGAATTGTATATATTAAAAGAAATTCTATATCATAGAAATCACTATTTGCTTGAAGATATGAAAGCATCTTTGATATTTCACATATATTCTCCAATTCACATAAACTGACAATTGAACAAATTTGGAAGAAGAAAATGATGATTTCACAAATAGTAAAAATAATGAACTAAGATGATTTTTTTTTACATATTGAGAATTGGTGAGCTAATGGAAAAGGTTCATATTATTTATCTGTTGACGGTTAATTTTGGTAATCGGTCAACCGAGGATTTTGAGAACCAAACTGCTGTTAAGAGTGCGAAGAAAGTAAGAAAATGGCGAGAGACTTAGAGGAAGAGTGAAAAGAACATGGAGAGTTTTATTGTGGTTCGTCTAAAGTCAAGATGACCTCTACATCCACGGTGATTGTATTAGCTTTATGCGGTTGTTTTACTATATAGAGCAACAATACATATTTCTATGGCTATTCCAGCAGAGTTTCTACATGTATTTTACTACTATCTTATGCAATGGTTCTCCCTCCCTATTTATAGAAGCCGAGAGGGTTACAAGTCGTAATTTATCATTGTAAAATTATGATTACATCTGCATTGAGCATTACATGCTAGACATCAAGTAATAAATGCAGGGTAAATCATTGTCAGACTTTGAAGGCTGATTTGCAAGTTGATAGAGTATTCAGACAATTTGTCAGACATTAGTTATTCCCAATTATGCCAAGAGAAGCTCGCTGTAGCCTTGGCCGATTGGAAACTTTGAGCTCACGCTATACGACCTACTATCTGGCTTCAACGACCTCATTTTGAGTTGGGCCACTCCTTCTTGCCCTTGACACAATTCTTTGGGCCTCTGTCGGCCTATTCTACCTAGCCTAAAAATGCCCACAATATCAACCCCTTAACTCTCAGTTCACTATGCGAGCTGGGAGTTAGATATGCATTTTTTAGGTAGGGGCCCTCTATCCATGGCCTGTGATGTTGCCAAGTTCCCTACCCACAATGCTGTTTAGTCACAGCCTTTGTTTGTAACCTGTTGAATGGTCATGTCAAGCCTTAGTCTTTCACTGTGTATGTTTTACAACTGTTGGCACGGTAACTTGATTTTTCTTTCAGGTCGTTCGATTAGGAATGTCTGGACATCTTTTGAATTCTTCAGAAAGGTTGGATCAATCTATATAAGGCATGAGAAATTTTTCTTCTTTCACAAAATAACCTGGTGAGTATTCTTAGTAAGCCCCTTATGATGATGTGAACCTTTAGTGGAATTCCGAAAGGCATGTTCAATCTGTTGCGAGAGTTCCTCTCCGAGGATCTTAGGAAGTTTTGTTATGGGAAGCTTCCGAAGGTGATTCCTCTTTGAGGATCCCGGGAAGTTTTGTTACTTTCTTCGCCGCCTCTTTGCGGTTAAGGTAGCTCTTCACTTATGTTCTCTGGTCTCTTTGCATGGCGAGACATTCCGATTAGTTTCCCTAGACATTTAGGAGTGGAGGAGTTGAGGGACAAGCTCATAACTTTAGAGGAAGATATGAAAGAGGAGCTAGAACTATTTGGCCTACTTATAGGCCATGACTTTTGAAAGGCCAGTTCCTCCTGCTTATTGTAATCATGGGTTTACCCCAATCTTTGTACTTAGGATTTTTGTTGCATAGACTCACCTTATTGAAAGAGGTTTTGTAATGAAGATTGCCCCCTTTTCTTGATATTTCGAGTGTGCAACTAGTTGTCATGTGTTACAGAAAATTACATTTGAGCTTCTTTTATGGATTGATTTCTATTTGTTGTATTTAACTAAACATATAGCATAATATTCAATGGATAAAATTAATCTACCCCGTTTGGTCACGGACTTAAGCACTAAAATGATTAAACTAATAGTGAACTTTCAGCTCACAAGAAAACTGTGAGTAATCAATGACGTGACCTGACGGTGCATACTATGCCTTAGTCAGAATAGGTTTGTTAGTCACGAGCTTAAGCTGAAGTGTGGTCGTGTGCATAGTAGGCGGTTGAGTGCATATGCACTGGCATAAGATTATAAGGGGTGACCAGGTGTGCCCAAGTGAGATAAGATGAGCTAGTAAGGCTTAGTGCATTGTGCTAGGTGTGGCTGAGTTAGAGATTAGATGAGCTCATAAAGCTTAGCATATCATGCCAGGTGTGCCCGAGTTAGAGATTGGATAAACTTGTGAGGCTTAGCGTATCGTGCCAAGTGTGCCTGAGCTGGAGATTAGATGACCTTATGAGGCTTAGTGCATCACGCTAGGTGTGCCCGAGCTGGAGATTGGATGAGTTGTGAGGCTTAGCACATCACACCAGGTGTGCCCAAGCTGGAAATTGGATGAGTTTATGAGGCTTAACGCATTGTGCCAGGTGTGCCCCGAGCTAGAGATTAGATGAGCTCGTGAGGCTTAACACATCATGCTAGGTGTGCCTGAGCTGGAGATTGGGCTTAGTGCTTTGCACCAAGTGACCCAAGATGAAGTGAACTCGTGAGGCTTAGCATATTGTGCTGGTGTGCCTGAGTTGGGGATTGGATGAGCTCGTGAGGCTTAGCCATCGTGTTAGGTGTGCTCGAGCTAGAGATTAAGAAGAACTTATGAGGCTTAGCACATGATGCTAAGTGTGCCTGAGCTAGAGATTGGGCTTAGCACTCTATACCAGGTGTGCCCGAGATGAGGTGAGCTCGTGAAGATTAGCGCATCATGCCAGGTGTGCTTGAGCTATCAATAGGTGATTAGGTGCACCACAGAAGTGAGGTGAGGTGCATGGTGGGTGTTTAGGTGTGCACACACTAGCATAAGACTGCATGAGAGCTGTGAATTGTCAAATTGTAGGGGAGCAATGAATATTAGATCGCAAAAGAGCCAGGGTTATAGTTCGTCTATTTGCAATTTACAATATGATGGGTATCTCAATATGTTCGTCTCACATGTGACTTTTTGATTTCCATGGATAACGCAATGATTACTACCCCTAGCGGACGCGTCTTGGTTTAAATGTTGATATATGCTGGTCTATTGGATTGTGGGTTATTTGAAGAGTTTTTAGATCTAACGGTTGGCTTATTTGCAATAAAAGCCAGGGAGGCTCCTTCTCTTTCTTCATTTACCAATTGAAATCTGTCAAACCCACACCTTTCCTCTCCTTCCTTTTGCAGACTTTGTAACCGTTCATTGTTGTTTACCAATTTCATCCTTATTTTAGTTTTCCAAGTTTGTCAAGCTAAGTTCAGGTTACCAGGCACTGCTTCCATCCATACTTCAAACTTCTTCTTTGTCCGTTAAGGTGAGTTTCTATCCCTAGCCTTGTGATTTTGATTTTTAGGGTCCTCATGGGTGTGTTTATTATTAACAAAAAACTAGAGTATAGGTTATATTTTATTTGCTTGCCGATATGTATTAGGGTTTTTGGTGGTGGCAGAGTTTTCAACTAGCTTTCTGGGTGTCACTGGCTTTGCAGCTATAACCCTGTTCGTGTCTTTAGGTCTAGGTAACTTGGCGCAGTAGCTACCTTTCTTTTAGGTTAAGCTATTTTTAGGCTAGTGATCGATCTATATCTAGTGGCCTGATTATTTTCTTTTTCTTTTCTCCTCGTATAAATGTTATAGCCTCATAGATGCCACTATTACCTGATAGTTAGTGAGGATACTGAGTTCGAAGGGAGTGAGGAAATGCTTTGTGTCGTCAGGGGTGCGATCTCCCAGAACTGTGAGGTCGCTAGTGGGTTTGCAACTCACCCCGAGCTAGAAGGGTCCGGAGCTAATTTTCCTTTCAAGCATTATTCATTTAGCATCAAATTTAAAGAATTGGGGGAGATTACTGAGGCATACTTCTTCCCAAGGGCTGCCACATTATGATGCCATCTTGTAGTGACCACACTGCTCACCCTCCCGCAAAGTTTATGGCCATAAGCATTCATCATCTCAATATAGGTCTTAGGTTTCTGATCCCCCTATATATAATCAATTTTCTAAATGAATTGAAGCTCGTCCTTACTCAATTATCCCCCAATGTGTATTCCACTTTGACCTCTTTAGTGCTAGTCCACCTCGAAAATGGTTTCCCTTCTCCCAATGCCAAAGTTCTATGCTACCTTTATAGTATCAAGACCATCGGACAACGAGAAGGGGTCTATTGCCTTTTGCCTCATCCTTCTAAGTATAAGAGGGTGTTACCTTATAGGGATGCCAGAGGAAAATCCAACGTGGGTCTTTATAAGACCCGTTGGTTTATGTTTCCTGCCTATCCTTATAAGACCCATTTGTTTTGAATCTGGGTGATCGAGCTGAGAACACACAGGCTTTTGCTATCTTTCATTTTGCTTTGAGTCTAACCTTTGCTATGTTCTTTGCAGATGGAGTAAGAAAGGAGAGGCCAAAATTGAGCACGGAGGAGATCGAGGCGCTAGATAAGTCTACTATCTATGATGATCCATAAAATGACTCGAGGTTTAACGAGGAGCACTTGCGAGCTCATGAGCTTTCCCCTACTCTCAATGCCAAGCTTTTTAACCATTCCTAGGATGTTAGGGCTCATGGAACAAGGGAAGTTGCTCTTACCGACTTTAGTGAGCAAACTAATATAGGAAGAGTCAACTTGATCCAACCTTCTCTGAGGTCGAGGCGAATTGCTACTGCTGCTTCTACTCAAGTTGATCATCTATCCTCCTGTACTATTACTTTGGCTCTCACTCAAACTGTAGGTCAACCCTCTTCTGCTGCCACTGTGGCTCTCATCCAAGCCGGCCTCCTTTCCTCTTTAATGATTATAAAGGAAATTTCGCTTGCCTCAACCCCCATTTCATAATTAGGGCTAGCCAAGGTTGAAAGAGCGAGTTTGAGTTCTTCGGGCCATAAAGAGAAAGCTCCAACCGAGCCTTCTTCCAAGAGGCAAAAGGCTGACAAGGGAAAAAAGATCATTGTTGGTCCAACGGTAGAGCCCAACGGTGTTCCAGAGCACTCGATTGGGACCCAAGACTTTGGCTCTTTCTAGCGTCGTTAACAGAAATATGGGCCAAATCTTGGTGGTTCATACAGAGTCCCTAAAGGATGACAAGATACGAGGGAGTACCTTGGCAGAGATATTGACCAACCACTACCTGATGATCGATGTCATTTTCTTATTATTTTCCTTAATCCTTTATTTATGTTCTGATTCCTTACTGTTCTTTTTTAGAGGGCATTAAAAGTGATAAAGATGAGGAATGAAAGCCTAAGCTAGGAGGAGGAATGAGGTCAGCTTGAGGCCAGCCTAGCAGTGATGACCAGTGAAGCAACTAGAATAAGGAAAAAGTTAGAGGACGCTGAGGCTTAGTTATAGGGTGCTAATGCTATAAGGAAAACAGTTGAAGAATCCTTTGCTCACAAGACGACCAATTTGGCTTTGAGGCTACATGGGGCTCATGATAAGCTTTAGCAAAGGAGAAAGGACTTGGCAATACTGGCACAAGGGGTTAAAAGTTTCCAAAAGCAATCTGAAGCTGCTCAAGAAAGGGCAACTCGTGCTGAGGATAGAGCACTATGAGCTGAAGAGGCAATCAGACGAGCTGAAGAAGCTGCCAATTAAGCTGAGGAAAGGGCCACATGGGCTACAAAAGAGACCACTAAAGTGAGAGAGGAAACTTCTGCCATGATCGATTAGGTTAGAGAAGTTGCGATTTCTCCATTGATAGCTTCATGTGCACTTTATGGCAGAAGCATCTGGATTTTGAGTTCTCTTTCTTTAGTGGGGAGATCGAGGCAATTATTCAAGGCTTTGTCGAGGGTGTAGAGGTAACCTCTCCTCCAGTCACTAAAACTATTAATGATCCTCCTATTAGAGGCACAGAGCAAGTTGAGGGCAATCCACCAACACAAGAAACAGCTAAAGAGAGGCCTCGAGGATAAGTAATAGAAAACCTGCCTACAACTACTATGAACTCCTATACTATCTACGATCCTTCTAGTTCTTCGACTCCATCTCATTTAGTACCTTTATAATTTTACTTTACGGTTCCTTGATTTGATTTTATACTTTTTGTAATCGAGACACCTTTATCTTGAATTTTTTATCTATTGAACATTTTGACATTTCATTAACTAATCTGCTGGTGAACTGCATAGACCCAAATGAGTCATATTAGATTGTAACGTGTGAGGTTCGAGCATTTTCACTTCGTGAGATAGCTAGCTAGGCTATCCTTACAGAACATAATTTTTCCTTGTTGAGCTTAAATATGGTCGATTGTTGACGAAATACATTAAAGAGCATGTCGAACATAATAACAAAAAAGAATTTTTTGATCCATATACAATTTGAAACTTTAAAGAATGTTACAAATCTACAAGGCCAAATTTGCCTTTATTAATAATATGGCCGGAGATGCTCAGCATTCCATGCTCGAGGGAATTCAACTCCTTCGATGTTTTCCAAGTGATATCCCTCACTTCTCAATTTCTCTTTTATTGCATATGGGCCTTCCTAGTTTAGACCCAATGTCCTTTCATTGAGGTTACACAAAGCTTAGGATGAGATCACCTACTTTGTAGCTTCGAGCTCAAATCTTTCGATTAAAATACCTTGCGACCCACTGTTGGTAGGTCGCAACCCTAAGATGAGCTACATCTTTTATTTCTTCAATAAGATCAAGACTTACAATGAGCAACTGGTTATTCTCCTCTAGGTTAAAAGTAGTTCTTCTGTGTGAAGTTACTTCGAACTCCATTGGTATCATGGCTTCAGTTCTGTAAACCATTGAAAAAGGGGTTTCTGCCATGGTGCTGCAAGTTGTAGTTTGATAAGCCCATAGCACTTTCGGTAGCTCATCTACCCACGCCCCTTTTCTGGCTTCCAATTTTTTCTTCAAAATCTATTTAATGATCTTATTCACCACTTCAACCTGTCTATTGGTATGAAGGTGTTCTATTATCGAAAAACTCTTCAAAATCTTGAAGTTATTACAAAACTCAACGAACTACTCGTTGGTGAATTAAGTCCCATTATCAGTCATTATTTGTTGAGGGATGCTGAATTAGCAAATAATATTATTCCAAACAAATTTTTTGACTTGAGAGGAAGAAATTTGGGTCAGCTCTTTTGCTTCTGCCTATTTGGTGAAATAGTCTATAGCTACCACTACGTATTTGCAGTTTCTGCGACCTATGGGGAGAGGTCCTATTAGATCGATCCCCCATATTGGAAAAGGCCAAGGGCTAACCATTTGTTAGAGGCAGGCTAGAGGAGCTCGAGGGACTTTGGCACTTATCACACCACTTGACGAGGTTAATTGTGTCCCGTTTCATGGTCGGCTAGAAGAAACCTTGCCAGAGAATCTTTTGAGCTAGTGACAACCCCCTAGCGTGGTTTCTATAGTGTCTAGCATGAATTTCCTCCAGGACGAGGTCACAGTTGAGACCATTAATGCACCTGAGAAGTGGAGCTGAGAAGTCCCTTCTATAAAGCATATCATTAATTATGCAATATCTAACAACTCAGGATCGTGTGCAGCGTGCTTCTAATCTATCTTCTAGGAGTTCACCATCCTGTAGGTACTTCAAGATAGGACTCATCCATGAGCCATATGCCACAACAGTTATCATTATGGCATCTTTCTGCTCAATGCTCAGAGATGGAAGAATTTCTACTAGTATTGCACCCGAAAAGTTTGTGTCCCTTACTGTGGCCAAGCGAGCTAACACATCTACATTTGTGTTTAGAGCCTGAGGGATCTAACTGATCTCATACCTTTGAAATTTGTTGAGCAACTTGTAAGTCCTTTGTAGGTAGATAGCCATTTTTTGTCCATTTGCCTGATATTCCCCTTTTATGTGACAAACGACTAGTTGAGAGTCATTAAAGATCTTCAAATTTTTAGCTTGTAGATCCTTTGTCAAATGGAGTCCTACAAGCAGTGCTTCATATTCTACTTCATTATTGGTAGCTCAGAATTCAAACCTTAGGGCATAAAGGATTTTATGCCCTTCCGGGCTGATTAAAAGGATTCCTGCTCCTGCCTTCTGCTCACATGAGGACCCATCTATATAAAGCTCCCACCATAGTCCTTCTGAGGTTTCTATCTCTTCCTTGGTGGGTCCAATAAATTCTACTTTGAAGTTAGCTAGGGCTTGTCCCTTAATTGCCGACCTCGATTTGTAATGGATGTCAAATTAGGCAAGCTTAATTACCTACTTAAGCAAATGACCTGAGACATCCACCTTCTGGAGATTCTGTCTTAATGGATACTGAGTAGGCACCTCAATGGTATGAGCTTGAAAGTAAGGTTGCAGTTTTTTAAACATGACAACAAGATAGTAAACAAGCTTTTCTATAGGGGTATAGTTTTCTTCTATATTTAGCAACCTCTTGCTCATGTAGTACACTGGGAGTTGCAGTCTGCTCTTTTCTCAGACAAAGGTTGCACTAATGGCATGCTGAGATACTCCTAAGTAGAGAATTAGTTTCTCGGCTTCTTGCAATTTGGACAGTAATGGAGCTCGGCCCATAAACTCCTTTAAGTGCATAAAGGTAGCTTCACACTCTTCGGTCCATTCAAAGTGTTTCCCTTTCCTTAAGACATGAAAGAATGGTAGACATCTGTCTCTTACTTTTGAGATGAATCTGCTAAGTGCCACGACCCAGCTAGTTAGGCTCTACACATCTTTGATCCTAGTCAGTGATCTCATATCAATGAGTGCTTTGATTTTCTCTAGGTTTACCTGTATTCCTCTATCGTTGACCATGAACCTTAGAAATTTTCTAGAGGCTACTCCAAATGCACACTTAAGCTGATTCAATTTGATCTGGTATTTCCTTAGGATCTGGAACATTTCATCTAGATCCTTTACATGATTCACAACCTGTCTAGACTTCATAAGCATGTCAT
>JANHAO010025615.1:0-11320 GCA_026873985.1 Saraca asoca
CAAATAACAATCTAAGAATTCATTACAACATTAAAGTTCAAACATCAATCCCAACTAAAAACAAATTTAGCTCATGTTCATCTCAACAAATATTCTTTAAAATAGGGCATACATTGTCTACAAAATAGAGAAATAATGAAAGCAAGCTAGAAAAGGAAAAAAAAAGGAATCAAATCTTAGTTTTCAGCACCTTTCTCTCTTCCTCCTTGTTGTCTAGAATTTTTTTTGTTTTAGTTTGAGTGTGCTAAAATGCTTTCGTCCTTTTCCTCCTCTACTCCTTTGGGTTTTTCAATCCCCAAATGAGGTAATGAATGAATGTCCTCACATGAATGTGCTACTTCTTTTTGTCTTTTCTTTCCTTGGTCTGTTGATCTAGCCCTCATGCCACTTCAGCATCAACATATAACAACCATTTAGTTTCCTTTTGCAGAGTAAAATGACATCCTTTCTCTGTTGGCTACCTTCATGCCATCTCAGCCCCTTTCTTTCTTAATTTTTAGTAGCAAAAATAGCATAACATTCAAGCCTCATGTTTTCTTTGCTAGACCAACGATTAGAGCATCAAAAATGGGCTAAATAGGTCCACAATTCTTCAACTGACTTGCTCCATTGCTGCCTCTACTTGAGTGACATGTTTGGGGCTCCAAAAAATGGGCTGGAAACTTCCTTAAAACCAGCTGATGAGTTCCCCCTTTTTGGCTCCAATTGGGTGATGTTTTTTGGCATTAAAATGGGTTGAGATTTGTTGCTGATTTGCCACATTTTATGCTCCCTTTTTCTCAGCATTTTACCCTCCAAAAATTAAGGCTATCCTCATGGTAAAAGAAGGTGAAATTACAGTAGTAAAAATGTTGGCTGCCATGGAAAATTTTTCCTCTTTAACTTCTAGCATTTTTCCTTGACTTTTTTCTACTTTTTCAAGCTACAATTAAGCCTTAAATATCAACAAACAAATAATTATCAATTCAACTTTATTTCTCCATTGACAGATCTAAAATTTTCATAAACAAAATAATAACACCATTTTAAACAAAATAACAAAAAAAAAACTAATTGATAACACATTGATCTATAAGAATCACTCTCAAACTTCAACAATTTAAGTTTAGAAATTATCAAGATAACTCTATTTTCATAGAGTTATCAGTTGCCTATAGGAAATTATTCCATGGATCCTAATGGTTATTATGAATATTTTGCTGCTTGAAAACTAGAAACTTTTATGAAATAAATCATGTTAAACTTTTCTTATATACATTGAAAGAATTATTTTTTTTTTGGTATTATATATGGTACTTATTTTATATATATGGAGTAAAAGAAAAATGTAATTTTTTTTATGAGATTGCATACTCACTGAATTTCTATGAAACTTACTCCATTCTTCTCTATGTTTTTCAGAGCTCGAGGATACATCTATGACCCCTCCATCCTATCCTAATCCCCGATCTGCTCGTTGATCGAGTAGGCCATTTCTTGCGAAGATTTAAGGCATAATAGTAGTGTAAAGTTTGGTAGTTGGTAGAAATGTATATGTATGTGTTGTGGTTGATGAGTGCCTTATAAGATACAAATTGTGCAATTTGGGCCATTGTTTTTATTTTTATCACTATATAGGTTGTGATAGGTGTGTAGCTCTTGCCTGATGTATAAACCTTGAGGCCAGGTGTCTAGAAAATAGAGGAAACTCTATCAGGTTTTATTTAGAATTTAATATATAAATATTTCATTGTAGATTGATAAAGTAGTGAGTCATTGGCATCTTAATTGCATTGTAAGGCTTGTAAGGGGTTTCTTGATGGTGACCTTCTACGTCGATCATGTTCCATGGATTGAGGCATGACAAAAACTTAGATCAAATATCTAGAATTATATTCTTTTAATTATTTTATTCCTTATGGAAACTTACAATGAAAAGCAAGATAGTCACAATTTAGCAAATAAATCAAAGCATGGCATCCTATCTTATCTTTCGAACGAGAAATTCTTTTACTCGGAAAGAGAAATATACATAAGCATTGGACTAGTCTCATAGTCTATAGAACCTACAATATTGTAGTTCCCACTCAACATATTTGTCTCCCTTCTTTAAAAGTAAGATAGAAATTTTGCACCTATACTCTTTATCAAGTACCTATTTCTTGGAAGCTTTACTGTTAAGAAAAGGTCCTTTCAAGTGATAACCCTTTAGACTTGAAGCGAGATGCTACAAAAATTGAACTATTAACCTTTCAGTCTAAGAGACACTGACAAGGGAGAAAGTACTGAGATGATTTTTATTATAACTTTGACACACATTCGATGTACTTTCTTTAATATTCATGGTCAGCCTGTGATTACCATTTGAAGAAAAATTCAGCACCCTGTAGGATATAGTAAATAATCTATGACTAAGGTATTAATGAACCATTTGTCTTTCTATTTTCAACCCCAGAAGTTACCCGTCAAACACTTTGAATAGAAAATAATTAAGTATTCTAATAGTAAGGATTTGTGTTCTTTGACTCGAATATGGATCTACCCAATGGAAATGGCAATCAATTTGTTACACCTTGAATAAGTAAAACAAAATTTTATATTTTGTGATTCATTGGTTTTCTTTCACAAGCTATCTTAAAATTTTGAGGTACAAATATTCAATGTATAATTTTCAGACAAATTATACTTATCTACTTTAAAATTTTACTTAATTATATTTATATTTTTTTATTTTAAAAAATATACATTCATCTTTCTTATTTTTCTAGAATATTAGAGGTGAATATAGATTTAAAATAATAAAAAAAGAGGTAAGCATATATTTTTAAAAAATAAAAAGATATGAATATAATTAGATTAAACTTTAGAGAAGGTGAATATAAGTTACCTAAGATAATGAAACTTATAATTTTTTTTATTGTACAATGATGAAATAACTTAGGTTCTAATAATTATAAAAAATACAATATTTTTTCTCAGTTCTCATATTATAGAAATTGAATTTTGACTATATTGTTCTATCTAAATGAAATTTTTAATTAAAATCCACTCCTACTAGTCATGGCATGTTGCATATGTAATACTTCTCTCCATCTCTTAAATTGCCTATGTTTAAGATAGTATGCTCTCTAGTTGTATGACATAATGCCAAAAGGTGATATTTACATTAGAAGAATGATAAAAGATCACTTGGTCAAGTAAATACCACAAACGGTGAGTTATATAGAACACAAATATGAAATTTTCATTTCAAGTAGAAAATATTACTTAGGAAAAAAAAAATGTACATATCAACTTAATATGTCTATACGGTGAGCACATCAAATAAAAGACTTACAATTATCAAGCATTCTTTTAGCTTCAACTTAAACTATTTCGCTTAGCCATGGATCAACTGCTTTAGGATTTCTTCTTCTTCCATACAATCCTCAAATTCTATTTGCCATATTTATTTCATCTTCTAAGCTATCTCCAAAGTGAAATTTCAGCATCACTAGCTTTGCCAGGTATAACATATTCATATGCAAGTAATTAGTTTTCTTCCACAAGCTATTTCCAAAGCAATAGTTTGTGAAGATTTTACTTGTACCACAAGCCTTGCTTAACCAAAATCTATGGGTTTTGAATTGAATTTATATCTTTTTTTTATATTTATAATAGATTAACATATATCAAACCTCCTTGTACTTTTGGTGATGTACATATAACTCATAATTTTTAAAAATGTGCAACCTTCATGTACTTTAATTTGGGCGCATTCATCCACATTCATATATTTTTTATCTATAAACTTAATAAAACACTTATGTAACTATCATATGACTAAAAAAAAACATTTGCTTTCAAAAACTAAAGAGTAGTTAATTTTTTCTCATTTTAATCTAATTATGAAGTGTTATATCAAATCATTAAAGCACACAGAGTAAAATAAAAAGAGATGCAATTTTTCCTCTCCAAAAAATTTAAATAGTCCTTTGATTTTTTTTTCCAAAATGTAAAATTAAATTTTCCTTCTCTAAAAATTAGATTTAGTTCTTTGCCATTTTGTCAAAAAAATGATGGTTTGTAGTGATTGCATAATAGTCATATTTCATTAGGCATATGTATAAAAAATAGATGGGAGTGAGTAAGTACACATGAATTAAAATATAGGGGAACTAAATGCACCATTTTAAAGATCAAAGAATTATTTGCACATAATTCAAAATACATGGAAGATTGGTGCATTTTAGCCTTTACAATATTTTATGGCCCACTCAAAATTAAAATAAGAAGAACATTTTAGATGAATTAAAATAAAAGAATACATAGACTCATAAAGTTAAAATGTTATGAAAGAGAGAAAAATTCTCAAGTAGTTTTATTGCATTTTTCCTAATAATTTGTCAAGCCAGTGTTTATTTTGAAAAAGTAGTTAAGCAATCAAATAGGCTAATTAATTTTATTTTATTTGGAGTTTTGATGAACACAATTTATATATAATTTATATTCCTTTATGCTTGATCTTTTATAATGTTTATGTGCATAATTAGACACTCAGTATTGGTTTTGTAATTTGCTAAGTTTTTGTACTTAATTAAATTTATTTGATAAATTTATACTATTTTAGACTGTTTCAGGTTTTTAGGCATATCTTGAGTTTTGGACTTCAATTTGAGGAGATTCTTATATCTTTAGAAAGCTAAAAGAAAAATATAAAAATGATATGAAGGGTTCCCACTCACTTTAGCCACTTTGAAGGTCAAACAAAACCCACAACCTAGAATAGGGTGTAGTACTATGACCTAAAAGTCGTCCTAATGTTTTTATCATAAGTGGAGCTTTAAAAATTATTTTGGTATAAACTCAAGCCCATAAAATAGTTAAGATCTAACCTAACAACTTTCTCGAAGGGCTTAAAGACAAAGTATACTATTTTGATTTAATTATATGATTGTGAACTTAAGTGTTTAAATCTGTTATGAGGTTGGACTGCTCTAAAAAACTACTCTGGTGTTTGGCACATCACTTGAGCAAGAGATTGAGTTTTTATGCAAGGTTAAGACCATTAGAAATCTAAATGATAAACCTACTTTCATATTTGGAGTGTCACATCTAAAGAGGCTTGTTTCCAATCCTAAATAGTGGCCTAACTAAGAATCAGTGTATTAAGACTATAAATAGTTAACTAAGCCTCTATTGAAATATCTTTTACATTCATTTCTGTACTGTCTTTGACATTAGAAGGAAAGGAGTTTTGCTAGGGCAAGAGTTTATCCCTCAATTAGGTTTTTTATTTTCCTTTTTATTTTTATATTAATTGGTAACTGAATTTTCATCTCAATCTAAAGGAATTTCTGCACTAATTCATTCTTGATTGTGAAACTTGCTCTAAATTCCTATTTATTCCTATTTTGTTTCTCTTGATTTTCAAATTTACTACTTATAATTGCTATGAATAATTAATTAAGGTTGCCAATTAATTAGTTATTCATTGTTATTTAATGCTAACTAAATTTTCATCGGTAATTTCATTATTTGTGACTATTTGGCTATTGGGTAGTAATAGGGTATTGATTTACTGCTAAGGTGAATCAATTCTCCTAGAGAATTTAGGGTAATTAACTGGGTTTTTGTTGGGGTAAGTCAAATAACTAGACTTAGTATTTTCAAGACTTAATATTATTGGCAGATTGGTTAGGGTGCTGAGTTTTGATTGATTTAACAGTAAAGGTCAATTAGGTGTTGAGCTTGATTGATTAAATTAGAAAGAAATTCATAATGTGGGACTAAGAGCTAGTCTTCATTAATACCCTGGCTAAGTGATCTAAATGAAAATGAAACAATAGAGTCAATGATTGGTCACTAAATTAGTAGCAAGAATTCCTTGGATTGAGCTTTTCTCCATTTGTTTTTCTTTCATTTTCAATTTTGTTTAGTTTGCATTTTAATTGTGTAATTTTATTCCTAGCTGATTAATACCTAACCTACCCTATTTTATTATATTGCAATATATAGAAATCAATCTCCAGCTTCTATGGACATGGCCTGAACTCACTCCAGCTGCTAACTTATGTAGTTCAATATTATTCTTGACTGATTTCAATAGTTGTTAAATTTTGGCGTCATTGTCAGGAATTGACTAATTTATTTTTGCATGTTCTCAATCATATATAGTATTAGGATACCAATATCAGTATTAAGCTTTAAATTCAACCATTTTCCCCTTGTTTTTGCCTACTTTTCTTAGTTTTTCAATTTTTTTTAGTAAGGTCAAGTAGCAATTTTTTTTGTTTTTTTTGTAAAATTAGAAACTCAAATTTGGTAGTTCATCATTTTTGGGTCTTTTGATCAAGAATCATTTTATGCTATAAACCCCGTCTTTTTGTCAAATTTCATTATCTTTTATGATTTTTCCCTTTTTTTAGTATTTTTTGAATTATTTTCCTTTTTTTTTATTTCAATTCTTGTGATTTTTGATTACCTATCAAGCTTTTATGTGCATGACTCAATCCTCTCATATTCCTAAGCTAATATATGATCTAGATATTGAAAGAACCTTTTAGAAATTAAGAAGAGTGAGTAGTCTCCAATTTGGCCTAGTTTAGGGCCCTCCATCAGCATCAGCCTTACTACCTTCCTCTTCGAGCTCAGGCATTGCAACAAACTTGTTTTCTCAAATTTCTTCTCTCCATTCAAGCATTGAGAACATGGCATTTCATCAAAAAAATTTGAAAGAATTGGTTACCCCAGGCCTCAACCAACAGCCCTTATGCATCAACTATCTTAAAATTGAGGTTGCATTTGAAGTGAAGTCTAGTTTGATCCATTTGCTACCTATCTTTCAAGGACCAACTGGTGAAAATCCTCATAAGCACTTGAAGGAGTTCCATGTAGTTTGCTCAAGCATAGAGCCCCAAGAAATTTTAAAGTAATAGATAAAGCTAAGAGCTTTTCCCTTTTCTCTGGCCGATTCAATCAAGAACCGATTTTATTATCTCCCTCTTGGCTTTATTTACAAATGACATGAGTTGACCAGACTCTTCCATGAGAGATAATTCCATACTTCTAGAGCTATTAATATTAGAAAAGAAATTTACAGCATTAGACAACTCAATGGAGAAACCTTATATGAGTATTGAGAGAGATTCAAGAGGTTGTGTATAAGTTATCCAAACCATCAAATTAGTGATTAGCTCTTGATCTAGTACTTTTGTAAAGGCCTTATTCCTATGGACAAATGCATGATTGATCCTACAAGTTGAGGAACTTTAATGGATAAGACATCTCATGTTACAAGGATGTTGATGTCCAACATAACTGCTAATTCTTAGTAGTTTAGGAACAAAACAGATTATACCGCCAGAAAGGTCAATAAGGTGCATACCTTCACTCTTGAAAAACAAATAACATACCTCACATTCATGATTCAACAACTACAACAATAATAGTAGACCATAAGGCAAAGACAAACAACAATTGTAGTAGTATACGATATTTTTTCGGTCCCTGGATATTTCAATAAAGCATGTCAGTGCTTTCAAAAGACTGAGCCCTTTCAACCAATAAATGCAATGGGGAGTAGATTTCTAGAAAATACCAACAAATTTCTAAAAAATACTAGCATAATTACAAACTAAAGCCAGTAGGTATACAATCCTTATTCCAACCCATACAACCCTGACTGGATAGACCATTCCATTATTAGATATGAAAATCAAGCTAGGAAACAAACTTTATTGTAACAAATGTAGCCCTACCAAATCATGTAACCATACTAGATGCCACTGAACTAGATCATGCAACAGCCAAACTAGGATTCAATTTTAAATGAAACTTCAGCAGATCTGATGAAGAACATGGCTTAGTAGAACATGTAGTTTTAGCAAAAAAATCAAAGAAGAAATTCAACAAAACAAGTGGAGTGAAATAGTAGAAATAGTAGAAACCAGATTAACCAGCTTAGAAACTCAAGCTGCTAAAAGACTGCCCTCCTAAACAATCTTGAACCCCAAAGATAATGTCAATGCCATATTGTTGAGGAGTGACAAATAAGTAGAGGCTAGAGTTAAGCAACCAATTATAAAGAAGCAAAAAAATATTTTAGAACAAAAGAAGATAGAATTTGTTAAACAAAAAGGCATTTCTGGATCAACTTCAACCTTTCCTTCCCCTCTCCCTCCCTTCCCTAGCAAATTGGCAAGAAAGACCAAAGGAGAAAAAGAGAAAAGCATTATGGAAATTTTGAGGAAAGTAGAAGTAAACATACCATTGCTAGATGTCATCAAATCCCAAGGCATGTCAAGTTTCTTAGGGAGTTGTGCATAACCAGAAGGAAATTGAAAGGTAATCAGAAGATAAGCATCAGGAAAATTGTATCTATGGTCATTCAAAGAAAAATTTCCTAGAAATGCAAGGATCTAGGCTCCTTCACTGTCCCATGTTCCATTGGTCATAATCATTCTCTACTTGCCATTCTAGACTTAGATGCATCTATAAATGTCATCTCATATTCTGTTTATGCATCTTTGAACTTAAGACTTTCTTTTAAAAAGAATAGATGTTGTGATTCAATTAGCAAATAGGTTTAATGTGATTCCTATAGGATTGCTTGAGGACTTGTTGGCGAGGGTAAATGCTTTCATTTTCCCTACTAATTTTTTACATTCTGAAAAAGTTCGATGATCCTTCAACCAATACCTTAGCTCTTAACATTTAAGGAAACCTTTCATGAAGATATCTAAGGCAAAAATTGATATGTATGTTGGTTCTCTCACTATGGAGTTTAATGGTGACACTTTACATTATAATATTTTTGATAATGCCAAAGAATATCCTTTTGATAACTGTTCTATGAGTTTTATTGATGTTGCTAACCATAGAGTGCATGATGATGTTCTTGATTCCATTTTTCTAAATCAAACAAATATAGGTAGCAAAAATTTTAAGCAAGTGAAGATGGATTATAAAATTCATGAGTGATAGACAAATTTTGTGGTTCCAAGACTTCATAATCTAGGTTGAAAGACCCAATGGACTATCGAGCCAATGACGTTAACCAAATATGCTTCTTGGGAGGTAATCCAAGCTTTTAATTTCTTTCCCTATCTCTTTTATTTTATATGTCCATAATTTGTTGATAATTTTGTACTTACATTTAAGGATAATGTAAAATTTAAGTATGAGAGGGAGATTTTTGGATTTGTTTTATTTTGCATTTCACTTTGATTGTGTAAAAAAAAAATCTAGTACAAAGAAAAAATTCTATTTTCCTTTGTTTTATGTGTTTTTCATTAATGATGAGTTTGTTTAGGTCTTAAGTAGGCTGCAATTGATTTTAATGATTTCATAACACAATTGAATAAATTGTCTTGATTCTTATTTCTTAAATTTGATTGGCATTATAATGGAATTTGAAATGTTTGTGAATTGATTTTGATAGACATATAACTTATAAAATATTTTGAACCATTGTTAATCATTTTATTATGTTCCTCTTTTTTTGTGTGTGATTTTCTTTCATGAAATTATTGCTTTAGAACTTGCTTTGATTCCTTTTGAGATTACATTGGTACATGATTGCATAAATATGATTCTTTGATTGAGCAATTTTTAACTTTTTCACCCTACCTTGCAATGTACCATTATTGAACCTTTTTTAGCCTAATTAACATTTTTCTTGTTATGTAGCTCATTAGAAAGCCAAGCCTTGAATGTCTTCACCATTTCCTAATCTTAGAGACTAGTAGAGCATTCAATTCGTAGTGGGATGGGTTCTTGAACAAGTGTGGGAGTGTGTTAATTGTTTGGTGAAAAAGCAAATGTGATTCATTTCAATGGTCAAGAAAATAAAAGAAGAAACAAATATTAAAAAAAAGATGGAAAAAAGCTCAATCAATGCAATGCAAAAAGAAAGAAAAAATGAATTTGCAAGAAAATGAAAATTTCCAAAAAGAAAGAGCTCAAAATAAAAGAAAGTGAAAAAGTGAAGAAAAGGAAAGAGAAAAAGAGAAGTGAAAATTTTGAAAGTTATAATGTAGATTTCAGTCTTAAGTACTCCTTTGCTTATTTAGATCTATGCCAAAATGTTCTATTAGTTTCTTTGATTGTGCACTTTAATATGCCTATCATTTCTTTCCACGCCCTTTTTCCTTGGTCACATTACATCTTTTTTGAAGTCTTTTTGATTTGTGCTATGAATGTGATTTTAATAGTGTAGATTTGATGATAAGCAAGCTTATGGTAGTGCATTTTTATAAAACAAAATTGAGTGAAATACTTTTCCATCTTAGACACAAAGAGAGTTGTATGGAGTATTTACTTTGTGAGGTCTACCAAAGTGATCTACTTACCTTTTAAATAAAATTATTGTTAGTTGAATTTGAATGGGAATGTGCTTCATGAGATGCTATGCCCCTTGAAATTTTGGTTGTTTCTTTGCTTTTGATTTTGTGTTCTCATTATTGTTAAAAAAAATTTAGAGTTTGAGTATTTGTTTTGAGTCTAATACAGATTTGTTTTGGGGTTTTGTCCTAGAACATGCAAGAGTTAAGTGTGAGAAAATTGATGAACACAATTTATATATAATTTATATCCCTTTATACTTGGCATTTTTTTCATGTTTATGTACTTAATTGGATACCTAGGATTGGTTTTCTTGTTTGCTAAGTTTTTGTTCTTAATTAATTTTATTCAATAAATTTACACTATTTCAAGTTTTTAGGCATATCTTGAGTTCTAGATCTCAATTTTGGGTGATTCTTATATATATATGGAAAGCTAAGAGAAAAATATAAAAATGATATAAAGGGTCCCCACCCAGTTCAACCATTTTGAAGGTCAAACAAAGCAAACAAGCTGGAGCATAGTGCAGTGCTGCAACCTAAAAATTGTCCCAGTGTTATAAGTGGAGCTCTAAAAATTATTTCGATGAAAACTTAAACCCATAGGATAGCTAAGATCTAGCCCAACAACTTTGATAAGGGCTTGAAGGCAAAATACATCATTTTGATTTAATTATATAGTTGTGAACTTATGTATTTAAATCTATTACTAGTTGGACTACTCTAAAAAGCTATCTTGGAGTTTATCACTGTAGGTCCCAATTAATATGAGTTAGATTAAAAAGTTAAATGTGGAATTAGCTTGGATCTTGCCCTTATCTTGTTGGAGATGAGTATACACAAGTATCTTGATGTAAGTGCTTTATAATGTTCATGAAATAGATGTAGAAAAGAACAATTATGCAGCAGGATGAAAGAATGTTAAATTCTGCAAAAATAATAAAGAATTTGCAGTAAAATAAGAGATAGAGATCAAAGATTTTTAAAGTGGTTCAACTTGAATTGAAACGCAATTCAAG
>JANHAO010025616.1:0-11302 GCA_026873985.1 Saraca asoca
CGTGAAAGTAGATCCAAATTTCAATGTTATTTTGACTGCATGTCTCACTGTGTTTGTTGGCTGCTACCGTTCTGTCAAGCCAACTCCGCCTTCTGTAAGCAGTATCCATTATGCTTAGTCTCTTAATTATCTCACTGCTTTCAAGGCTTATGATCTGATATCTTTAACATATGTTGTCTGTGGTCTTGCAGGAGACAATGTCTAATGAACATGCCATGCGTTTTCCCTTTATTGGGAGTGCAATGTTATTATCGCTTTTCTTACTCTTCAAGTTTCTGTCTAAGGACTTGGTGAATGCTGTATTGACGTGCTACTTCGTTGTACTTGGGATCATTGCTCTTTCGTATGTTTGTTTTCTTTGGCCACAAATTTTCCTCTTTTAATGATCAACAGAAGCTTTTCTAGTATGTTTTCTATTTCATCTTATACTTTTCACTTTGTACAGGGCAACACTATTACCATCTATGAAACGTTATCTGCCAAAGCATTGGAACGAGGATGTGATTGGCTGGCAGTTTCCATATTTCCGTTGTATGTGAAGTGCTTGGTGCACTACTTCTCCATACTGTTGCCGAGAATCTTCTTTCTATGAAATGTGAAATCAGAATTTATATATGCTTAATACCCTTGTAGTTAGAATGTGGTTGTTTTTCTTTTAAATTATTTGGGTTTTGGGATGTGACAAAACTCTTGGGTTTTTGTCCAGCAAATATACTTTCCCTTTTTTTCTGGAAGAATAGCTGAATTTCTTGAAAGACCAATTAGGGGGCAACATATAATGTAAATTGAAAGTGCAGAAAGAAGATACCTATATAGGAGCACAGAAATACAATTATTTTATTTGATGTAAACATGGACTAATTTGAGGATAAAAGGTTACCTTTTAGTCAGCATTTAAATATAAGGGTCAGTTGGGGTAGGTCAAAATGTTCAGTTGTCATTTTTCCTGCCAAACATGCATATGAAGGTCTACTGTCTTTTTGGTTACTGGATTTTAATGCACTTTTTTGCACTGCAATATGAATTTTGTATAGTGTGTGCTGTGTTGTTTTGCTGCTTTTGGCAGTGTGTTTGGTCTAGTTGACATTATCTTGCTTGTATGATGCAGAATGATATTTTTCCTTGTACCTTTCTTCCACAGCTTTGGAGATTGAGTTTACAAGATCACAGATTGTGGCTGCAATCCCTGGGACCTTTTTTTGTGCATGGTATGTTTTGCAGAAGCATTGGCTGGCGAATAATATTTTGGGTCTTGCTTTCTCTATTCAGGTTTGCATCATTTTTTCATAGTTTATTGTACTTGGTTGGTTTGAAAGCTTGCCCTTTCAGAATCTTTTTAAACTCCCTTTCATTATTTGAATATCATTTCATTGATGTTGGGCAATCTTTATTTAATCATATGGGATAATAGCAGGCTTATTATCTTTGTCTAGAATATGACTACAGAGTGGTATGAAAGTAATGTCTCCATCTTTGATGTATGCAGGGAATTGAAATGCTTTCTCTTGGGTCTTTCAAGACTGGTGCCATTCTTCTGGTAAGCTTGCCGTTAATTGTGGTTAATTGCAGAGGAATTTTTTTGTCATTCAGATATAGTTAGGTTGTGATGGCCCAAAAATTAAACATTCAATTCCTTTATATCTTTCTTTAATTTTTGCTGATATGGTGTTTTCAATCCATTATGTTTGTCAGGCTGGACTATTTGTATATGACATTTTCTGGGTTTTCTTCACTCCAGTAATGGTTAGCGTTGCAAAATCCTTTGATGCTCCAATAAAGGTAGGAGGTCTTCTTAAAAATGAGAATATGAAAAGTTCCTTTTTTTCCATCTTCAATGTAAATTTCTATATTGTATGATGATCTTGTGAAAATAATAATAATAATAATAATAATAATAATAATAATAATAATAATAATAATAATAATAATAATTGAATGGGTTATACAATTCATTCCTAGTCTCAATTGTTCAAACGTTTTGCAGCTTCTGTTCCCCACAGCAGATTCTGCTAGGCCATTTTCAATGCTTGGACTTGGTGACATTGTTATCCCTGGTAGGCTGAATCTTTAATGTTTGATATCTTTGCTATAGATTCTTGTTATGAGCTGTAATGAGAGACCAGTATTTCTTTAGTACATACCTGGTATCATATTCAGTACAAGTTGACTTAAGAATTCTTGTTTGTAATAGAATTACTGGTTATTTTTGCATCAAACTTTTGATGAGGAGTTGATTTCATTTAAGTGATATCATCAAATAAGAATTTTGCAAAACAATATATCTTCCCAATTTTATATAGGGTCTTTAATAATTGTTATCATGTTATGTGTTAGACAACTCTATATTAATGAAGTCTTATGCTCTTTTAGACATTGTGACATAATTAGGAGATATAGAGATGCATTCTTATGTGCGAAAATGATTGACTGCTTAACCATGACTTTGATTGCATTTTCATTTTGATTACATGTTTCCCCTTCAGGTATTTTTGTTGCACTGGCCTTGCGATTCGATGTGTCTAGAGGAAAAGAGCCCCAGTATTTCAAGAGTGCATTTTTAGGATACACTGCTGGCTTGGTCCTAACGATCATTGTCATGAACTGGTTTCAGGCTGCACAGGTGACTGACTTGCATTTTCTTTTTTTTTTTTTTTTTTCTTGATATGGTTTCTGGCAGGGGCAAGGTGATATCATCACTGTTAACATGTGTTTTTCCCTGTGTTCTTGTTTCAGCCTGCGCTTTTGTATATTGTACCTTGTGTAATTGGATTTTTGGCTGCTCATTGCATATGGAATGGCGATGTCAAACAGGTTTGTGTCACTACTATTTTCACCTTTAATTATCTACTTTGGTGTCAATATTAATGATTTTTTTTTTCCTCTTTCATCTTGTTTGCTTGCAATTGTTCACTACTAGTATGAATGCGAAATGTTCTATATGGCAACAATATTTACATATCATGCATAGTGATTTAGAAGTAAATTCTGAAGTGATTGTGTCAAATTGAGTAGTGGTAGTTGTTGCTTGGAAGTTGGCACGGTTTATGCTATATGTGTGCTAGATGGTGTTTATCTGATGTGATGCTTTCTTGATATGTTTCAGTTATTGGAGTTCAATGAGTCGAAAACTTCAAAGTCATCTAAAGAAGAAGGTTCTGGCAAAAAGGTTGAATAAATTGAACCACTCAATGACACTCTCCCATGTCAGAGAAGAAATAGTGTAGTTCTCTGGGGACTTTTATTGTCTTTAAAGCTAATTTATTCGGCAACACACCTCTGTAACAGATTTTGTGATTGAGAAAAATATTACTAGTCCACCAAATTTCAGATAGTATTTTGGTTTCCCTTCGTTGCCCGTTTTGTATTTGCATAGCATTGTCATTTAGGTTTTCTTTCCATCATACATTTTCTTGTTCTCACATTATGACTGGGTTATATATGGCTAATAGGATATCTGGTGAATTTGAGGAATGGAAGGCTCTCATGGCATTTCCTTTTTAAGAACAACAGCTTATGCATATTTCATTGAATCTTCTGGAAGAGTGGCCTCTTGTTCAGCAAGGGTGCATTTGGGAGAATTTATCTACAATTTATATTTGAGTTTATCTTATAATATAAGTACTTTAGATAAAAAATTTAGGTGTTTGTTTAAACTTATGAAAATAACTTGTGATTTTTCAATAAGTCTATTTGAATTTATTTCAATAAGTTTCATAGAAAAATTTATCAAAAAGAGCTTATTGAAGTTTGTAGACATAAGTGTTTAATTAAGTTGTTTTTTCAAATGAGTCCCAAGTCCTTGGTTACAGACAATAAATCTTGATAATATAACCTAGGAAAGGCTGATAACTACGAAATTTTCAGGAGTGGAATCAATACAAGTGGGATGGGGTGCACCTGATCGTGGATCTGACTTATGTCATTCTCTTGTCATAATATTCTTCTTCTCATAATTTCTTTCTGGTTAATGATGATGTGTTGTTCTTTGAGATCACCGGAAGAAGGTGATCTGTCGCTTTCTAATTAATCACAATAAAGATAACATGTTGGAATAAACTAATTAGCAAAGAAACAAATGCATTAGAAGCAATTAACCTAACCCTTTACTTAATTAAAAATTTCTTTCGACATTGCTATCATTGGCTGAGCACTGATATCATTAGTATAGGGAAATGTAATCAATGCTCAACTGCATCTTGTAATTAAGCGGGGCCTTCTGTGATTCTTGTTCAGATTTGGAATTGATGAGGCGCACCATGTCCATCAGCATTTTGGCTCACTTGCCTATGATGGTTGGTCATCAACAAAGTGAATTTTTGTAGGAAAGTAAATTTTCTTATAAATCTTTTACAAAATATTTAAGATTATTTGATTTAGAATAAAAATTAAAAATTTTTCAAGAAATTTTTCTTAATTAATGAAATATAAATAAATAATTTTTTATATTTTATGAAAAATAAAATTTCTCATAAAATTATATTTTTTTATTTTATTGATTAATGATGAATCAAACATTATTTCTCAAAAAGTTGCGCGTTAAATCACCTCTAAATTTCTTTCTGTACCCACTCTTTTCTGCTTTGGCTCATGTGCGTCCGAATTTATTTATGAATAAATAAGGCCATGTATATAGGACATCCATGTAAACCACCATTTGGCTCGACTTATCTTCCTTATTTTATACACAACTTGTTTTTGGCTGCGTTTCACCGGTTGCGACACGTCAATGTCAACTCAAACGGGGATTTTATTTAAAATTTTCTAATAAATATGCTATTAAAGATTTTGTCAATAAAAAATACGTGATATTTAAGAGCCTTGTTAATTAGTTTTCCGATTGAGAAACATTGATATTGAGAATATAAAATTAACCAAAATTCATATGTTTTTATTTTATTCATTTTCAACTCATTATAAAATTTTATTTCAAAGATAAAACCATCCATTTAAAGTTGAATTAATTATATTTTTAGTTTCTTTAAAATACACATCAATTATATTTAATTTTTTTAAAAATAAAATTTTATTTTAGTTCCATAAAATCAAAATTAATCAATTTTGATGTAAAATCTAATTTTTGCCCAAATAGGAAACGAAAGCAAATAATAATATTTAACTTAATTATATTTTTTTATCTCCTTAAAATATAAATTGATCGCATTTGATCCCTTTAAAATTAAAATTCTATTTTCATTCCTTAAAATCAAATAATAATAATAATAATAATAATAATAGTAATATTATTATTATTATTATTATTATTATTATTATTATTATTATTATTATTATTATCATCATCACTATTTATTTATTATCTTATGACATATTTATTTAATTATAAGAGAATAAAATTTAATAAGAGAAAGTAAATATTTTAATAATAAAAAGTAAAGTCTTTATAAAAATAAAAATTTAAATTAAAAAAATATTAGATATAAAGATAATTTTAAAGATTAGATTTTTAAAGATTAATTAAGATTTGATTTTCTTTTTATTTCTGTCTATCAAATTTCAAAAACTCATATAAAAAATAATAAATAATCAATAAAATCTCAATAAAAAATTAAAATTTACATTAGAAACTTATCTTCCTAACATTATAATAGCAGTAACCCTTACCTTTATCCAAATTTTACTATATAATGAGCGTCTTCCATTCGTCACTATACGGAGAGTGAGTACAATTTTTAATTTTTTTTTGTTCCAATTTAAATTATGGATAAAAATTTTGAATTTTTGTAATCTTCTAATTGAAAATATCTTCTCTTTTATCCATATTAAATAATTTATTTATAAGTAAACAATTATATTTATATAGAAATAAAATATTTATCAATATGATTAATAATATCTAATTTTGATTTAATAGATAATGTCTATATAAAAATTCTCACTCTTTAAAATTTTACATTATCTTTAAATATCAAATACAAAATTTGATATTTCATAATTTGTCTTTTGATTTTTATCGTTTTTAGGTACTTATCACAATTTTAATTTTAAAATATTTATAAAATTCTATAAAAAATATTTCTAAGATATATTTTTTAAGATAATATATTAGTTATGACAATGCATAAACTCTTATTATTAAGTAAATAATTAAATTTTCTATTATGAAGTAGTTAATTTAAATTTTTGAACAAAATAATTTATAAATAAATCCACCTGAATAATAGTATGTTAAGAAAATATTTTTAAAAAGATGAAAAAATTCAAATGAAAAATTTAGTAATTTAAAATATTAATATAACAATTTTATTAAATTAAAAGAAATATAGTTTTCTCTCACAATTAACATAAATATAATTATATCAATTATATAGTCATCTAATAAGAAAATATAATGATAGTTTACTTATATTTGAATACATTATAATTTATAATATAAATTTGTATTACAAATTGCTATTAAATAAAATTAATCAAAACTGTGCATCACATTGGATGCAAGTTAGTAATAGATATAATAATATAAAATTAATTTTAAAAGATTATGTTAGTAAATAGGTTAGTTAAAGTGATAAGCCTACGTAGGATAAGTAATAAATATAGATAGGTCAATAAATTATAGATCTATTAGGACTTTATTTTATATGTATATTTTCAATATCAATACATATGTTTGGCAAGCACGGCTTCATAATATCTTCTCTATCTCTCTCAACATGGTATTATAACAGTATCATTTGCTCTAAAGCCTTGTGGGTTATACAGCTTCTAGCAACCTCAAATGAGGTTGATTTGCTAGTGTAGTTTTAGTATAAATTTAAGTTAATTTCTATTTTGTTATTGTGAGTTATTTGATTTTGGGAAAAAAAAGAGTTGAGCTGTTATTTGGTAGATTTTTAGGTTTATTTATTTTTTTATTATTTTTGTTGATTCAATTTTGGTGAAAGAAGGAAAGAAAAAATATTTATTTAGTTTTGATATTTCATGTGATTTGAAACACTATTTGATAAATTTTGGTGTCTTATGTGATTTTGAACATTATTTAGCGTGACTTGTGTTTGTACAAGTCTAATTTAGCAAGGTTATTCTTAATATTAAGTGATTTGGACCAGTAATTTGGTTGCATGACTTGATTTAATGTCTTGGAATTGACTTCAATGAATACAACTTGGAAGCAACATGGTTTGTGGTAGTATTGGTGGTTTTAGTGTAATTCCAACCATAGGTGTTAGAGATTTTGAGGAACAGCTAGGAAGTTCAAGGAGCGACTAAAGGGAATCTAGCAGAAGACTTCTAGAAGTTGTATTGTTTGTACTTTGTGCCGAGAAGAACAACTAGAAGAAGGATGAGAGAGCAACCAGGAGTAGTTAGCTAAAAACTTCTAAGAGTTATGTTTGTTGAGTATTTGGTGCTTTTTTTGGGGTTTGAGTGTTTGGTTCAGAGAGAGTTGTCTACATGTTGTGTTTATTGCAAGTCATCCGTACAGTTAGAAGTTTATCAAGTTTTCTTTATAGTTATTTTTATTATATTATATTTTTGATAGTTCAAAATTAATGTAATAAACTTAAGCTTTGGAAGCTTAAGCTTAAGGGGGAGTGTTAGTGAATATGTTAGTTAAAGTGATAAATCTATGTATGATAAGTGATAAGTTTAGATAGATCAATAAATTATATACTTATTAGGATTTTGTTTCATGTGCATATTTTCAATATAAATACATATGCCTAAATCATTATTGAGTACGGTTTCATAATATTTTCTATTTCTCCCTCTTAACAAATTAATCCAAAAAAATTTTCTACCTCTATATTTTAAAATCTTTATATTTTTTTCTCTTTTGAAAATTCAGTAAAACCTAATTTTTCTTCATGTAAAAAATAGATTTTAAAATATAGAGATAGAAAAAATTATGATCAATCATTTAAAATTAAGTTTCTATTATTATGTCTATTATAAATTTTTAATGTAAATTTTAATTTCTTATTGAAATTTTACTATTTGTTTATAATTATTTTTTTTAACTATAAATTTTTGAAACTTGATAGTTAGAAAAAAAATTTAATTAATCTTTAAAAATCAAGTCCCTATTATTATTTTTATGTCTAATATATGTTTTTAATTTAAATTTTTATTTTTATTGAAACTTTATTTTTTATTGTTAAAATATTTACTCTCTTGTTAAATTATATTTTTTATAATTAAATAAATATTTCATGAGATAGTAAATAAATTACTATTATTATTATTATTATTATTATTTGATTTTAGAGGGTGAAAATAGAATTTTGATTTTAACGGAACTAAATGCCATTGATTTTTATATCATGGGGGCTAAAAATATAATTAAACTAAATATTATTATTCACTTTCATTTTTTACTTGGATGGAAGTTATATTTTGTATCAACATTGATTTAATTTTGATTTTAGAGGATCAAAATAGAATTTTATTTTAAGAGAACCAAATGCAATCAATTTGTATTTTAGGGGACTAAAAATGTAATTAAATCTTCAATTTTTTAGATAAAAAATAAACCTTAACCACCATCCACCAAATCTTATTAAATCATAGTGGTAAGGGACTTAAATAATATTTTAGAGGTATTTGATTCAAAACTTGTCACCATTAGTGTACTAAAATAAATCATGAATCACTATCCATTAAATTTTTATAGCATAATTAATTATATAGAACCTATTTTATGTTTGATAATATATTTTAATAATCAATTATACATAATCTATTTTTTATGTAATGATATATAGGAAAATAAAAAAATGAAAAATGACATTAATATGGATACAAAACTTTTAAATTTAGAATACATATTCATTTTTATTTATAATAATTTCACAATTTAGTTATTTAATTTTATACATATTCCTACAAATAAGTAATTAGAAGATATTATTGTCATTTAAATTCATTAAAATTTCTTTCTTCCCATTTTTCCATTCAACATAAGATAAAATAATTTTTCCTTGTTTTCGTTTTTCCTATATCAAACATTTTTTTTCTGTGTTTTCTTTTATTATTCGTTTTCTTTATGGCATCCAAAAGAAACATCAATGACTTATCTACAATGGTTTGATAGATAATCTCATAAGTCAATTTTCATTAGTATCATGGGATGGTAGTTCTCTAATCGAAATTATGCAGCGCATGTCATCAACTTTTTGTCAATATGGCAGTTTTCCAATAAATTTAAGTCATACTTAGATAGATAAATAGGACATTATGAATTTTATCACCCATACAACCAAAATCTCATACATAACGTATTCACAAGCAAATATAAACATGTAGTTGAAGCATTAATGCATATTAAGTCTCAAAGAATGTGTCACATAAGAAGCTTTTAGTATATATCGAGAAGGGACTTTTTAAAATAAGTAGAGGGACTACTTTATTTTATTAATATATGCCTCATTATATAGTTTTGAGTATGTATGAGGAGTCTCTAAGCTTCGCACTCTGATCTCTAGTCTATGCCACAGTGTCCACCTAAGAGTAACACCTTAGAGAAAAGAAAATAAGAAAATAAATAAATTAAAATAATTTAATTGTGGTGGACCTTAACGTTAGTTTAAAATTTATGATGTGGCCAAAATATGATTTTCCTCTTTTCGAAGGAATTTAGTGAGAATGTTGAACTTTTGTTGGGACCAAATTGTGATTTTCGCATTTTCATTTTTCTTTATATTTTTCCCCTTTCTTTTTCTCCTTCAATGCAGGCCATTCCCAAAAGATCCATTTTTCTTTGTAAGCCCTTTTTTGTGCTCTCCTATCTCTAGCAAACAGCCACCGGCCTCCTTCTACTTTTCTCTTCTTCACTGTCTTCTACTGTTGTTCGGCTTCAATCTTTTCTTTTAACGGGATCATCAAGCTGAGCTTTGGCTGGCCTAAACCAAAGCAATGATGAAGTCCTTTGTTTTAGTTTTGCTTTTTTTGTCCTTCTCCCTTTTCTGATAACTGGTTGCCAAATTGGTTGTTTTTTCTCTTCTTTTGTCAAGCTCTTGCCGAGCAGCTAGACATCGGCTTTCCCTCTTTTAGCAACACCAACTAGTACTTTGGCCTCCCCTATTTTTGGTGATTCTTTCAGTTGTTGGGGGTGAGTAGGGCTGTTATCCTCCTCCTTCAACCACCACTGATCAACCATGTAGTCATCCTACTGTAGCTCATCTCCATTTTTTTTACCCGAACAAGCTTTTCTGGTAAGTTGCTTCTTTTTCCAACTGGCTTACTCGTCAGCGCTGTCGTGAGTGGTAGATTGGTCTATCCTCGTCGATGATGATGACAACCCACCTCTTTCAGCCAGTCTCCTTTGCTCTACAAGTATCGAACAATAGTGGCCTTATTTTTTTAGTTTTTGTAGTCGCCACTATCGCCATCTGTGATAGCTCCATCATCAATCTTTCTTCAGCAACCAGTGATCTTAACCTGTTTTTGTGCCATACTCATCTGGCAGTGCCTATAAATCTTAACTAGCTATTGGGGTAGTAAGTACTACTTCATTCTAAAATTGATTTCAATCTTTGTGAAATTACTCTAAATGAAATTTAGACATTAGGAAACTATAATACTCTTCTGGAATAGAAAATCTATTGTGAGATTATGTAAACTTGGTACTAAGGTCTAATAAGCTTATTCAGGACAGTGGTAAATATCCTTAAAGTGAGTAGATGATCCTACTCTTTTTAACAAATCCCACTTTGAAATAATTTTGTTAGATGAAGTATTTTGGTTTTTACTAAATAATTGGACTTCTCTCTAATGTTAGCTTCTTTGAAAATTTTATTGTATGTTGTATATATGGAAATGAATTACCATGATAAATTATGTATATTGGAATAAATGATTTTATATTATTATCTATTGAATAAACATGAAGCTTATGTTACCAAGAATGGTTGATGATATGTTCCAATATTTGATGTTTCTGACATGAGCAAAATATAGTGTATATGTGGATTAGCTTAATAACATGATATTTTTCTATATGTCTGATTATTTAGAATTTGGATCCATTGGTAATTTCCTGGGAACCTTCAAGTGCATTTGTGATTAAAATTTCTGTTGGAGCAATAAAGGGGAGAATATCTAACATCTAAATATCAGACTGGAGTGTTTGGATGGATATGGAGATCTTTGTTAGTTTGGTTGCTTGTAGGAATTGCTTCTTTGGATCCTATCAGTATTAAGATAAAATGATTATCAAGAAATAATTTGCTATTTGAAAATTATAAGATTTTAGAGAAGTAAAACTATATTGAACTTCCCTTTTTATTTACGTTACCATAATTATTTTTATAGCAATGTACATTGTATCAATTTCATTTTATTTTTATGA
>JANHAO010025617.1:0-11304 GCA_026873985.1 Saraca asoca
CTATTTTCTAATGTTTTGGTAAAAGTATTTTAAAAAAATTTTCTTTAAGAATTGATTACCTAATTGATTCAAGTAGATTTCACAAATTTTTCACCATGAATCGATTCACACAATAAAAAATAGTTTTTACAAAATTTCAATTTGTGAAAAGCCATTTCAAAACATAAGTAGAAAATATTTGTTTTAAGCTTATTTCATTTGATTTATTTCTACCTCAGTTTAGCTATTTTTAGAAATTTACTTAGATCAAAATTGATTAGAACACATTTACAAAAGATCCTAAAAAAATTAATAAAAACTAATACTAGTGTTGGATCTCTTGATATTTTGAATATCACTTGATTAACTTACATTTGCAAAATGAACAAACACTTAAAGTACATAGTTAGATCATGACATCAAATTAAATTGTTTTTCAATATCAAAACTGAAAAAGATATAATAGTAAGGTTAACAATTTTGTCATGTGTAAAATAGATTGAACTCCTAACAAATGTTAAATATTGTTTAAATTAGTTACATCATCAAAATCATTGCCTTAAGTACTAGTAAAATCCTCGCCATGGGCACCGGCACTAGATAATCTTGCTATCAAAGGTAAATCTAAGTGTCTATTTAACATACCAAAAATGCTAGGTTTTAGCTTCTTGACTTAGCCAAAGAGTTCATTTTCAAATTTTAGAGGTTTTTTGTGTACTAAATTTTTGGAAAAAAAACTCTCTTTTAGGAAGTGTAACACTTTATAAAGCAAAATAAATAAATAAAATAATTTAATTCTACTGGACTACAATGTAAGTTTTAAATTTTACGTTGTGGCCAAAATATAATTTTCCCCTTTTCTGGAGGACTTTAGTAGGGATGTTGAATGGGCGTTGGGGCCACATTGCAATTGTCCCCATTTTATTTCTCTTTATCTCTAATGGACCCCTTTGTACTTTCATTTTCTCCAGTAAACTCTAGCATCACTGGCCTCCTTCTGCTTCATCTTGATCTTCCTTTGGAGCTCATACTACTTCTTCTTTTTCTTTCTTTTTCTCTTTTCTAACTGTGCTTCTACTCAACCTCCATCCATTGATGCTTGCCATCGACTAGCTGCTACTAACCATTTGGAGAGCTGTAGCATTGCTCTCAGTCTACTCTGGCCTCGCTCTGACTAGCTTCAATTTGTTCTAATCGACGAGCTTCATTCTAGATCATTCAGTAGTCCAGGCTACTAGTGTGATCACTCCACTTATGAGCTGGTACTATCTAGTATCAATCCACTTGCACTGTTCATCCCCTATTTTTGGTCTGTCATTCGATGAGAGCTTCGACTCATTTCTGGCTCAACTGTAGCCCATAACCTGGTGTCTTGCTGGAGTATTGATGGTGGCTTATCAGGCATGCCAGTCTAGCTACATCAGTTGACTGAGCTACCCTTTAGTTGAAGCATTTTAGTACTATAGTCTGGCACTAATAAACTCCATCAGCTATCGATATCCTTCTGCTTAGTTAAGTTTCACGAGTGCAATTAGTCACTTAAGCCATTTTTAGAGGAAGAGTTGGGTCATAGTGAAGCCAAGAGAGGAACTCTGCTATTATTGTATTACCCTATACGAGGCCGAGTAATCCGGCTAAGCCCACTTGAGGCAGCATTGGGCTGTTTGGAAACAATCTTTTTGTAACCCATAAACCACTTTTTAAAGGTTTACTACTGATCTACCTATAATTAGTTTGGAAGTAGGAAAAGCATAGCTTACTTAGTTCAATAATTTTGGGTAGATACCATTAAAGGTTTAAATAAATTTAAGTTCTTGAGATTTTGACTTAGAATGGCTTATAGTAAGCAGAAAGTTATTCACGACAATTAGATACTAACTTTAGCAATTTAACTATTTTAGTGTCCAAAAAATGAGAAGGATTTAAGGAGTTATCTACTTTGGTCATTTTGGAATCCAAGATGAATAATATGTGTTTATGAGGTGAGTAGATTATCCTACTCTTTTGTGAATTTTGTTTTGCAAAACAAAATAATTTTGTTATCCAAAACTTTACAATTTTTGTGTAATTAGATTTTTTATATTAGCTTGTCTCGGTATTTTAACTATATATTGTATATTTGAAAATGATTTGCTGTAGCATACTTATGTATTTTATATTGATTTCTGCTTATGGAACTAGTGATTTCATTTTACCGTGATATTGAATTTATGATATTTTTGAATTATATGCTACCTGAAATGAATGATGATATTTTCTGAACTCTGATTGAAATTGTTTCTTTTCTCTAGAAATATCTGGTATTAAAATGCTTTTCGATGGATTATTAGCTTTTGAAATTCCTTGGAAAATCCTCAAGTGCACTTGTGATTAAAATATCTATTAGAGGAATAAGGAGGAGAATATCTGAGTAGTATGTTTGGTGTGTTATGGCAATATCTATAGGTATAGTTACCTTTAAGAATTATTCTTTGGATTCCAATTGTATTTTAGAAAAAGAAATTGCAAAATATATTTCTACTTGAATATTGGTGAATTTTAGAAAATCTTAATAATTTTTCCTATGTTTACATCATGATGAGTATTACTCACAATATCATACTCTATTACACCTTTTAATTTTATTGAATACTATATTTAATGATTTGACTTTTATGATGAATTAATTGTGTTTTTTAAACTGGTAAGCTTATATTCACAAATGTATGTTTTACCATTTAGATTTTGAACATGATGTGCAAACTAAGTTTTAGCTTTTCTATGGGATTATCTGCTCATTGAGTTTTTGTGAAACTCATCCTATTTTCCTTCCTGTTTTTCAGAGCCCAAAGTTACCCTCACTGTCCATCCTCACCTATCTAGCTTAGAATCTACTTATTGATTAAGTAGATTACCTCCTATGGAGCCTAAAGGTATATTGATGATGAAAGCTTTGACAATTGGTATAATTGATATGTGCATGTATTTTAACTTGTTGATGCCCAGTAAGATATAGACTTATGTTGTTTAGGCTATTGTGATTTTGATTTATTGTGCATGATGTGTAAAAGGTGTGTAACCCTTGTTTGTTGTATAGGCCTTGTGCTCGAGATTCAGAAAAATAGAGGAAACTTTACTGGACTTTCAGTAGAAATTAAAATAGAAATATTTGATTATGCATCAATTTAGTTTTAGTATTCAATATGCTGAGTCAGATTAGAAAAGATTCTGCATTGTTAGGCTTGTACAAGGGTTTCCTAATGATATTCTACATCAGTCATGTGCCATAGATTGGGACGTGATAAAAAGTTACTTCAAGTAGCATATAACTTATTAGAATAGAGCTTTCAATTATTTTTTTTCTAATTTATCTCTTTTTTTGGTTAATTAATAATTCATGTCCTAATTCATTAGAAACCTCATTTTCAACGCCTTTTTTTTTTCTTCTAATATCATACTATTTTCATTGCATATTATTTTTTTTTCATAAAGGCAAAGGGACAAAGAAATGCATACAATTAAATAGTTGGTTGATGTTCATTAATTCAACATAAATAAATAAAAATGAGTAAGTAAATATATATATGGCGTCATAAAATATAATTAATTAAATTTTATATAATTTTATTCTTATTTTAAATATTTTAATTACATTAATATATTTTAACATCAAAATAAATATGAATTAATTTACTTCATATACTATCTATTTATCATGTCTTTTTATATTATTTTACATTTATACACAACTTAAACAACTAATTTCTCCAAAATCAAAGAAAGACAAAAAAACTCAAATATCATTGCATATTTGGCCTAAACCCATTAATTCAATGTGAATATATAAGTAAGTAAATAAGTAAGTATATATGTATATATATCATAAAATATAGTTAATTAAATTTTAGGTATTCTTATATTGAATATTGTGATTGTATTAATATACTTTAATTTTAAAATAAATATAAATTAATTTACTTTATATATCTATTAATATTAAAATATTTTTTTATATCATTTTATATTTATAAGATGATTCAACAATTAATTTTATCAAACATTTCTAATGATGATTCAACAATTAATTTTATCAAACATTTCTAATACAGTTAGTTAACTTATCAATTTTCTGCTAATAAATAACAGTTAATAGTTAGTTTATCAACTATAAACTAATTTATCCACTACTTGCATCAAATAGACTCATAATTATGTATGCTTTGCTCATGGATCACTTGGCTAAAAAAAAATAAAGAAACAAACACAATAAAAAAATTAGGGCTACATGTGACGGCATTGCGGAAAGAAGATAATTGCAATGAAACACTTAATTGCCAAATTAAGGCCGAAGAATCTTCATAAAAAAAAATTAAAAGGATTTTATCACTTACATGTATATACAGTGTATGTAATGGCAACTTGGTGCATGAAATTTCTTAGAAAACTAGCAGATTTATTCACAAATATGTTGCTAGACTTTTGTTAGGAAATTAAATAATAATATATTAAACTAAATCTATATCTATGCCACAAATTTCCATATTATCCTGTCACGATGTGCTTAACCCATTTTATTCTTTCTACGTCACAAGAGATAAAATCTCAACCAAAAAAATAAAATAAAATAAAAAATTACATAAGGCGCCAAATCAGCAAAAAAAACATAATCCTTACAGATATCTAAAAGGTATTGTTGCTACAAATTGCACCAGTCTAATGTAAAACTGTCATATAGTAATCATGTTCACTAAAGATATAGTAATCAATTTAAACTAATAAAAATAGTTTTGAACAGGTCACAACATATATGAAATATGTCAGAATATTGCGAGATAATAAATTATACAATTAATAAATTACTTAATATAAACAATGACAAGGTACTAATGTAAACGTTAGTCTAAAAGGTTTTGACAAAATTTTCATTATCAGCTCGCTAAGTTGCTAGTCATATAATTCAGATTGAAAGCTAAATCTCTTTATTGTTATCTGTCAAGCAACAGAAAACTCCTATCATAGTTAATAAAAAGAAAGTAGAGGAAATTTCCTGGTTTGCAAGCAAAAGCAACAAAATATTTTGCTGCCAGCTAGTGGAGCAGTTCAATAGCCATCGTTCAAATATAGCACTATAAGCTATTGCTAGATTTTTTCACAATAATATGGATGGCAAAATTAGCAGTGCAAGTTATAAATCTGTTTTTTTTTGGTAGCAATGTTGCTTGTTGTTTAGCTCTTAGCTAAGCTCCAAGTAACTTTGAATATGGTAAAACACATTAAGTTAAAAGGAGGCGACTTGATATAAGAATAATCCACATGATGTGCTGCTTTAATACACCAGGTGCTAGATCATCAAGATTTTACCTACTCCAGCCAACACACCACTATAAATGGTTATTGGTGGATTTAAAATTATTCATCTTTTCTCTTTTGAAAATTGTTTAAACCAAAATTATTCATTATCTTATAAATAAAATAGAGCTAAATTATGCATGAAGCCGAATTAAATTACATACGTCAAGTCATTATCAATCAGAATTGTTGCTCGAAACTTATGTAAACCTTTCACTTGATGGTTTTAGCTCATCACAGGTTACATATTTATCGATTAGACTAGGGACCTTTTTCTAAAGTATTTCCTTGAATTTGCATCCCACCATGAAGGAAGCAATTTAATTTTAGATAGACATGACTAGATTTTATTTTATAATTTTCACCATATACATGTACACCATTATCATCAAATTAATTGTTCGTGTTTTCTTAAATGCATGAACACACACACACACACATATATATATATATATATATCCTAAAGCACTTGAATATGAGAAATACATGTATCTAAAGGTTCTTAGCATATAGACCTCATTAAGTTAATTATAACACCCTCCCACTTGGTCCATATGACATAAGACCTCTCAAACAAAATAAAGAGATTAAACATGAATCATGATGGTTGTATCGCTACAAAAGTGAGACACTTCCTTTAATGTATTTATATGAATAATACTCTTTATTTTAGTACTTCATGAGCTTGTATTAAATGAATGAACTTCTTATAAAACATTTAGGGTCTACTTGACATATATCCTTATATGCATATAAAAAATATGTCATTTATTTCTAAAAATAAGATAAAACCTTACAATAAAATATGATTACACTTAAAAATGAACTAACGAGTCTCATACAATCCACATGTCTCTTATACTGATTAGTCGGCAATCCTTTGGTCATAGGATCAACAACTATTAGTTTTGTATTGACATATTGAATATCAATCTCATGCCTTTGAATATGACTTCTGATAGTAAGATACTTTATATCGATGTGCTTGTTAGGACTTCCACTCTTGTTATTCTTAGAAAAGAATACTGCATTTGAGTTGTCATAATAAATTTTTATAGGTACTTGAACAAAATTAACAATTCTAATCCCATTGATAAAATTTCTGAACCATAATGCATGTAATGTGACCTTATAGCATGTAGTAAATTCTACTTTCATGGTAGATGAAGCAACAATAGTTTGCTTAACATTTCTCTTAGATACATCACTATTAGCAAGAAGGTAAATGTATCCTAAAGTAGACTTTCTACCATCCATGCATTCACCAAAATCAGAATCCGATTATCCAACCAATTCCCGATGATCAAAATATTTGTAAATAAGCATATAATCCTTGGTTACCTGTAAATATCTCATGACTTTCTTGATACCTTTCCAATGTACTATTTTGGGGATTGCTTTGATATCTACCAAGCATTCCTACTGCAAATGCTATATCAAGTCTAGTGCAGACTTGCACATATATCAAACTTCCCACTGTAGATACATAAGGTATACTTTTCATCTACTCCTTTTCCAAATCATTATGTGGGCACTGATCCTAATTGAATTTGTCTCTTTTCACAATGAGTACGACTATAAGAGAACAATTTTACATTTCATATCTTTCTAAAACCTTTTCAATTTATACCTTTAGAGATAAACCTAATGTTCTTAATGATCTATCTCTGTGAATGTCTATGTCAATGACATAAGAGGCTTCTCCTAAATCTTTCATTTCAGAGTTTTAAGGAAGAAAATCTTTTGTTTCTCATAGCAATACTAAGTTATTACATGGAAGCAAAATATAGTCAACATAAAGGACTAAGAAAATGAATTTACTTCCACTAACTTTAAGGTATACACATTGGTCCACTATATTTTCTATAAACCAAAAAGAAATAATAATATTGTGAAATTTTGTACATCATCGATGGGATGCTTGTTTTAGTCCATATATTAACTTCTTTAATTTGCAAACCAAATGAATTTCTTTACAAAGACTTTCAAGTCAACTCATGTATACCTCTTCTTCCATGTGTCTACTATGCCATTACACTTGATTGGCACTTTTTCATCCTTCTTCTAATTAGGAATATCTCTTCCAGTTTTCTTATCCCCCTTTTCATCAGTGACTACATTAACACTTTCAAGTTTTATATCTAGTTTATCATATTTTAACCTTTCTTCCTTTTGAATACACATGGTTAATAGTTTATTAATAGACCAAGTTTCCTTATGTGTTATAAGATATCTTAAAGGGGCTATATTCTCCTGAAAGAGAATTTAACATAAGGTGAACCAAAAAAGGGTAAAAAAATCTTCACTTTTAAGGACTGAAGAATCTTCACTTTTAAGGACTAAAGTTGAGTGACAATGTTTCTCGTTTCCATAATATGCTCAGACACAACCTTAGAATTGTTAAACTTCATGCCTGGAAGTTTTTTCATTGGTCAGAAATTGATCCTTAATAGCTTTCATGAAATTTTGACTTTATCACATTTGAGAATGAAGCCCCTAATGCTCTTACTCACATAAGTCTTGAAGAGCATTAAGCTTAAATTGTTAAATTTCTCCTAATTTTTGTATAGAGAAATCTCTTAAGGTGCACTTAATTCTGTGGGAATGAAAGGTACATCCATGTGGAGTGCTAGGTCAAGGTTCATGCACCTAAGTGTTAAAAGATTTTTTTTTTCAAGTAGAAAAATTATCACCATGAGATATGAGATGCATCATTAATAAAAGTAGTAGGAATGACTCCAATAACCAAGGCAAATAAATTTCATGCTATGAGCAATTGACCAAAATTCTGAATAAACTAATGTTATATTTAGTGGTAAATTCTATCCTTCCTATAGCTAGAGACAACTTTATGAATTCATTAATTATCTTTCTTAATAAGACTATTGAATCAATTATTCTAAAAATAAATATTTCTTACTAGTGGGTATCAAAATCAATTTAATTCAATATCTTATTCCAATTAATTTTAAAAAAAAATAATTATCTCCCAATAGGACTAACCAATTATTCTTATCAATCAATTGCAGTATTAGATGTCACTTAACCATTTATAGTCTTGAAAAGGCTATAATTTATTCTTGATGACTTAAGATGCTTTGGCTAGTCCTAGGTCATGATAACATTAAAATGACATTTTTGTGATAAAATCCATAATATCAACTAATTCCTTACGTTGATAAATTTTAATCTATATGTTATATATATAATCCATATTCAAATAATGTGAAGAACTCAATTACACAAGTTAAGAAATTAAATTTCTAAAATTCTCCATAATAAATTTTTAATGGATTATACTTATCCAAGTAAACCAAATAATTAAAAAAATTGGAAATATAAGCTATTCATTCATATGATAAAAAAATTTATCTATCATGTTCAAAATACTTTTTCATAAGAAAATAGTCTTACTTAAATATATTTAAGAAAAACTTTATTTCTCATAATATAATAATAATAGTGAAAATAATAATGAAATATCATGGCATGAAAAATGACTCTGATATCACTAATGTAAGCAAAATAGAGCTAAATTATATATACAATAGAATTAAGTTACATACTTCTATCTATTGTCGACTAAGTATTATTGCTTGAAACTTGTGTAAACATTTAATTGTGAAAAGTCTTTCTAGCTTATGTCTAGAATTTTAATGTCTTCCTTACTTGATCATTTTAACTTATCACATGTTATATGTTTATAGGCTAGGCTAGGGACCTTTTTCTAAAGTGTCTCCTTGATTTTACATTCCATCATCAAGGAATGAATTTAATTTTAGATAGACATGACTAGATCTTATCTTATAATTTTCATCATATACATGTAGACATTTATTAAATTAATTGTATATATATTCTTAAATTCATAAACATATATATATACCTACATCTTGAACCACTTGAATATAAGAAGTACATGTATCTAAAGGTTATTAATATATAGACCACGTTAACTTAATTATAACGTGCCTTTCTCTAAATCAACCCATCGCAATGACATGAGAATATCTAATCACTTTGTAATAAAGTGATAAAAAGTGGAACTATATTTGATGACTCATTGGCCAAAGATATTTTTATTGGCTTTTACCTTTTTATAAAATTTTTTGGGTCTGTCATATATAGAAATACTACAACAAATTAGCGAAAGTTGGAGGAACAAAATCAAAAATTTTGTGGTTGTGCCATCTAACCACAGTAATGTTAGTTGGGTGAACCAGTAGCATAAGTGAGCATGGTAAGAAAATTATCTTAGGAAAAATGATCCCATGGCTAATATATTCTTTTAGCCATAAGTACAACTGTGACAAGAAAGTTATACCTGTATCTAGTAGCTCATCCAACTATGAATAAAATTATGGCAATAAAAAGGCTAGATGGTTTGACCATGAACTACTCTAAGTTCTGGTCTGGTTCATGTCTTAGAATTGCTTTATCGATGAATCTAGATCGAAATGCTCTAAATTGCTTGAACTAGAGCAAATTAATGTGAATCGTTAAACCAATCCTTGTGGCATAAGTGAGTGTGGCAAGAAAGCTATACTCATGGCTAGTAGTTCATTCAACTACAAATAAATTTGTGGCAAAGAAAAAAGGACTAGACAATTTGACAATGAACCACCCCAGGTTCCAATTAGTTCGTATCTTAAAATTGCTTTATTGTGAATCAAACTGCTTTAAATTGCCTAAATCAGGGAAAATAGGTGTGAACCTTAAGTTTATAAAGGCAACATATTATACATATTAATTTCTCTTTCTTTAACAAACAAAATAAAATATCACACTAAAATTTATTTTAACTTCACATCTTGCAAAAATAATGTAATATAATTTAATATCTTATCATAAAAGATGTGTTATAATTATTAAATATATATACACACTACAAATAAGAAAATGTTATAAATTTAATATTCTTAAATTTAATAAATATGATATTTATTTATTTATATATATGATGTCATCCGATTCAATCGGGTGAACCAATAGAATCATGACTCTCTGGTCTTTTTGGTTTATCGTCCAATTTAATTTTTAAAACATTGGTAATGAGAATTAATGTGGTTAGTTGAATAAGTTATCACTTGTCCTCTCATAGTGAAAATTTGCTAGTCACAACTTAAATCATGACTAATTATCTTATTAATAGTATGGATTTGTTTTTCTAAATTTTATTTTATCACTCCAAATTTTAGAAAGGAAATTCATTCAATTTAGTAGTTTAGTTTTTTTTGGTATGTATACACTACAAGAAAAATGGTCAATACCTGCGGATTTTCCTACAAAATTTTGGCTTAAAATTCGCAAGTAAGACATTTCTTGCAGAAAAAAGGTATAACGTTCCGCATGTATTTTGTTGTGGATATTTCCACAAGAAACCATACAAAATCCGCAGGTAATTTCTCCATCCGTGGGCAGATTTTAGTGGAAACTTTCTACGGATTTTCCTATGGATTTTTATTCGTAGGAAAGAATTCGTAGGTAAATCCGTAGGAAATATTCGCAGCTAATTCCGCAGGTGACCTTTCGAAGGTAAATCTGCAAGAAATTTTCGCAGCTAATTCTAGAAGTGACCTTTCACAGGTAAATCCAAAGAAAATTTCCACAACTAAATTCACAGGTAAAATTTCATAGGAAAAATTAAAAAAAATAATTATTTAAGCATAATATTCATTAATCGCATGTATTTCCATAACAATGCATTTATAATACTTCAAATATGAAACCACATTATAAATTAAATATGTCAATAAACAATATTAAAATCCAAAAATAAAAATACAAAATGTTAATTGTCAATATACATATATCATAAACATCTTTCTCATCTCCATCCTCATCTTCATTGTCATCCTCATCATTAGATGTTTCAAAATCTCTAGTTGGTTGAGTTAGAGGTTGAGCTCGAGAAGAAGAACCTAAAAATTCCAAATGTTGCATCAATGCTTGTACATTTTTATTTGTCTCTTCTAATTGGGCTTTTATTTCCTCCTT
>JANHAO010025618.1:0-11303 GCA_026873985.1 Saraca asoca
TCTTCTACTCTAGATTTGATTTAGGTTATTTTGAGACCTCACACCAATGGATCCTTGGGAAGTTTGCTCAGCCAAGAGGAGAAAATTTTTTTTTGAAATTTTTGGCCTCTTTCCCCTAATCTTGGCCAAGCAAAAACCTTCAGAGACTTGTGGCCCAACGCAGCCAAGACTCTTATGAGGAAAGGATACTATTCACCAAGGAAATCAAAACAGAACCCCTTCCCCGTAGGTTCAAGATCCCAAATATCCTGCTATATAATGGCGACAGTGACCCATATAGCTATTTGGATTCATTCAATGTTTAGATAGACCTTTAAACCTCTAGCTCATTAATGAATTGCCAAGTCTTTCTTGCTAACCTCGGAGAGATACCATGAACCTAGTTTAGGAGTCTCCCAACTTACAGCATTCATAGCTGGGAGGAATGCCAGGCAAGATTCCTTAACCAGTACATGGCACTAAAGAAACAACTCACCTTATCTTGCCATTTAGCAATAATCTTTCAGTGCAAAGATGAGTTACTCAAGGACTAAATTACCTGATTCCGACGCAAGGTCAGTAACGTGGAGAACCCATTGGATGAGAATGTTCTCACAGCTATCTCAAACTAACTTTGCAAGGATAGGAAGTTGTATGAAGACATATATAAGTCACCGATGAAGAGTTTGGGTGAGTTCTACAAACGTGCCACCAAAGAGATTCGATGGGAGGAAACCTTTGGCCTAAAGAAACCCAATCGGAGGGAGGAGGCAAGTGACTCCAACCAGAGCAAGAAGAAAACTGGAGGCGGGAACAGTGGAGAGGGTCAGAAGGATGGCTCTGGAGGTCAAGTCATGAAAAAGGCTAGAAACAAGTGACCACAACGCCAAGGTTGCTACAACAATTACACTGTCTTGTTAGACACTTCTGACAAAATCTTCATGATTGAGAGGAACAATGAGGACTTTGAGAAACCTAGACCCATAAAAGCTCCCCTCAGATGGAGAGATCAAAGAAAGTTTTGCGCCTATCATAATGAAGTTAGGCACAACACCTCAGACATTGAGGACCTCATCAAAAGAGGTCACTTGGGGGATTACATGGTGAAACCCTCAAGACAACGACCCCTGCATCCTTAGCAATCGACACAGCATCAACACTAGCAGACCTCAAAGCACGAGAAAACACCTTCAGTGAGGACCATATTTACTATTCACATTAGACCTCACATCGCTGGCACCTTGAACAAGTCGAGTGACTGCTATGTGAGGGCAGCAGACCGTATCCTACTCGTGAGTCATGTGAAATGTGAAAGACTTGCTAAAAAAGTTAAAGGAAACTTAGATAGCATCACGTTTACAGAAGAAGATACACGAGGGATTCACACTCTTCACAATGATGTGATAGTCATCCGAGCAAAGATTAGCAACGTCGATGTAAAAAGGATAATGGTTGATATCTACAGCTCCATTAATGTAATGTATAAAAGATGCTTTAACCAGATGGGAATGAGCATAAGCCAGTTAAATCCTTCCCCTGAGCCCCTCTACAGCTTCAAGGGAGATGGAATAGTGCCGATGGGTTAAATTAGACTCTTGCTTACTCTAGGAAGCCAGGACCACCAAGCAACTGTTATAGTGGATTTCTTGATTATAGACTGCCCCTCAGCTTACAATGTGGTGCAAAGACGACCCATTATGAATGATTTTGACATGGTCACATCAACTAGGATGCTCACCATTAAATTATGACCCCAAACGGAGTCGGATGTATGCAAGGAGAGTAGCAAATAGCTCAATGCTGCTATGAGAATGTAGTCAAGCTTGGGGCATAAGGGAAAAAGGTATATGTGGTATCCAGAGGAGAATCCTGAGTTATTAGCACCAAAAGGGTCAGCTATGACCTCAACCCTCTTGAGGTGGACACTGAGTGAGCTATTAGTCCTGTTGAAGAGATCGAAGAGGTGAAGCTCAGTGAAGCAGATGCAGAAAGATACCTTAAGTTGGGGAAGAGTTGCCACCTGATGCAAAAACATAGTTAGATGAGTTTCTCAAGGCCAATCTAGATGTCTTTGCCTAAAACCATGAAGATATAGTGGACATTAACCCTGGGCTTATGTCGCATAAGCTTAATATTGACCTCTGGCATAACCCAGTTTGTTAGAAGAAAAGGCCGATGACTGTTGAGCGCTATGCCACATTAAAGGAAGAGGTGGATAGGCTATTAGTGAACAAGTTTATCTAAGAAGCCCACTACCCCACTTGGGTGGCTAACCCCATTCTTGTGAAAAAGAAAAATGGAAAGTGGAGGACATGCATAGATTTCATTGACCTAAACAAAGCATGCTCGAAAGATAGCTTCCTTTTGTTGAGGATCGACCAACTCGTAGACACAATAATGGGACATAAACTCCTCAGTTTTATAGATGCCTACTTAGGATATAATCAGATCCCAATGGCCGTCCAGGATGAAGAGTACACCTCATTTATCACCAATCGTAGGCTATATTGCTATAAGGTAATGCCCTTCAAGCTTAAAAATGCAGGAGCGACTTACCAGCAATTGGTAAACATGATATTCTGAGATCAAATTGGCAAAACGATAGAGGTGTATATGGACAACATGTTGGTGAAGTCCAAATAGCTTGCCAACCATGTTCGTGATCTGGATAAGATGTTCCATATCTTAATAAGGTACCAGATGAAATTAAACCCACTTAAGTGCACATTTAGAGTCACCTCAAGATAGTTCCTCGGCTTCATGGTGAACAGCAGGGGGATCGAAGCAAATTTAGAAAAGATTAAAGCTCTCCTCGACATACGATCCCCCACTAGAGCCAAAGACGTATAAAGCTTGAATGGCCAAGTCGCAGCGCTCAGCAGATTTATCTTGAAGGTAATGGATAAATGCATCCCCTTCTTTGATATCTTAAAAAAGGTAAAGAAGTTTGAATGGACGCAAGAATATAAGGTCACCTTCCAAGAACTTAAATAGTATCTCAGACGAGCTCCACTCTTGTCAAAGCCAAAAGAGGGTGAAAAGCTTATCGTATACTTGGGAGTGTCCTAACATGCCCTCAGTACGACCTTAATGCAGGAAGAGGGAGGAGCTCAGCTTCCTATCTATTATATAAGCAAAAGACTACTAGATGTCGAGATGAGGTACTCACCTATGGAGAAGCTCGCCTACTGCATGGTCATTGCATTAAAGAAGTTGCGACCCTACTTTCAAGCCAATAACATAAAGGTTCTCAACTAGTTTCCACTTAGGCAAGTCTTACAAAAGACAGATGCTTCAGGTCAGTTGCTTAAATGGGCAATTGAACTTGCCCAATTCGATATTGAATACAAGCCCAGATCGATAATCAAAGGACAGGCTCTGGCTGACTTCATTATAGAATTCATAGGGCCTATGCAAGAGGAGATAGAAACTTCATAAGCCCCATGGTGGGAACTGCACATGGACGGGTTGTTGAGCAATCAAAAGGCTGGAGTAAGGGTGCTCCTCATTAATCCATATGGACATAAGATCCTCTACACTTTGAGGTTTGGTTTCCAAGCTACCAACAATGAGGCCTAGTACAAAGTGCTGCTAGCCAGGTTACGATTGGCCAAAGAGGTGTGAGCTGAAAGGTTGAGGATCTTTATTGACTCATAGCTCGTTGCCTATCACGTGAAGGGCGAATACCAGACCCGAGGGTCAAAAATGACCACTTATCTCTAAAACATCCAAGATTCACTAAATTCTTTGTAACAATATGAAGTCAACCAAATACTGTGAGCTCAAAACACGTACGCTGATGCCTTAGCTCACCTAGCTATGACTGAAGATGTTGACTTCTTGGAGGTGCTCCTAGTTGAAGTCCTTTCATCCTTGAGCATTGAGCAAAAGGATATCGTAATGATAATTGCTAAAGTACCAGGCTCTTGGATGAATCCGATCTTGGATTATCTACAAGATGGCAAACTATCGGAAGACAAGCTCGAGGCACGATGATTAAGGGCTCGGGTAGCTAGATATTACATCTACGATGGTGTGATGTATAAAAGAGGGTTCATGACCCCACTTTTAAGATGCATTGATGGTAGTGATTGCAACACCATTCTGGAGGAAATCCACACAGGCCATTGCAGAAACCACGTCGAAGGGCTATCTTTGGCTTAAAAGGCTCTTTGACAAGGAATCTACTAGCCCACGATGAAGTAGGATGCTATTGACCTTGTCAGGAAGTGTGATAAATGTCAAAGGTCTACAAAGATCCTACGAGCTCCACCGACCTACCTGCGGCAATGGTCAATCCATGGCCCTTCATGATCTTGGGCATGGACCTAATTAGACCACTCTCAATAGCCTGTGGCAATTGCAAACACACGATAATGGTTGCAGATTACTTCACTAAATGGGTAAAGGCAAAAGAACTTGCTGAGATCTCATCTACGAAGATTAAAAGATTCATGTGGAGCAACATTATTTGTAGGTTTGGAGTCCCTCAGTAGATTGTAACTGATAATGAAACCCAATTTAATAGCAAGCAGTTTATCAAGTCCTACAACGACCTTGAAATCATGAAAAGCTTCTCAGCCATAAATCATCTGCATGCCAATAGGCAAGTTAAAGCCATCAACAAGATTACCAAATGAAACTTGAAGGCGAAGTTGGAGGCCAAGAAGGGAGCATAGGTAGACAAACTACCAAAGGTATTGTGGGCTTACAGAACCACAGCGTGCAATGCCATAAGAGAAACCCCCTTCTTGATGGTATATGGGTGTGAAGTGATGATCTCTACAAAACTTGAAATAGCATCTCAATGAAGGATTACCTTTAATCTAGAAGACAATGGTCAACTACTCATCGTGAATTTGAATCTTGCAGAAAAGATGAGAGAGAAAGCCTGCCTCAGAATCGTGACCTACCAACAGCAAGTCACAAGGTACCATAATCAAAAAGTACGAGTTTGGAGTTATAAGTCTGGCAATCTCATCCTACATCTTGCTCTTTTGGGAGTGCACAAAGCTAGTGAAGGGACCTTAGGGCCAAACTAGGAGGGCCCATACCTTATTAAGAGAGTTATTGGCAATGGGGCTTATTATTTGGTAGATATGGAAGGGATAGAGTTTCCCTGAGCCTGAATGCCGAGCATCTTCACCAATATTATCAATAAAGCCCCCCAATATTTGTAAAAATTAATAACCATAAACATTCATGTAATTCTTTGAATCTTTATGTATATAGAATAAAAGCATCAATAAAGTCCAGCACGAGAAGTGATGTATTATGTAAGAAGTGTTTGTTAAAGTGGATCACTGAATTTTCATCTTCACACCAAAATTTATCAAATCTTGCATATTTGAGCATGAAAATTAAAGAGAAGCGAATGAGAAGTCATTTGGTCTTTCAACGGAAAAAATTCATACAAAGTTTAAAAATACATTACAAAGTTCAAAAGGAATACAAAATTACAAGGCTTATAGCCTAAGAAGACCCCCTTGAGGCTGAGGACTAGGAAGAGGAGCATCAGGGACATTCATCACTAGAGCACCAACAGCTTCAGCGATCTGAGAGTCATCCTTCCTCTGGGCAGTGCCTCTAGTAGGAGAAACTTCAGCACCAAAGTCCACTCCCTTCTTGGAAGAGCTAGCCCCAACAACCCTTCTCTTGTAATGTTTGACAACCTCAAGAGCTTGCTAGCCGAAAAAGGAGAAATCCAATTCTAGGTGTTACTCCTATAGGGTGTAAAAGAAGGCAATGCAAGTCTTGGTTTCTGCCTTCTTTATTAATGAGTTAGTCTCCAACTTGACTTTAGTAACCTCCTTTTTCACAAGAGCAACCTCCCTCTTGTCTGCCTTTAACTCTTTTTCAACAACCTCATCTCGTTGCTTCGCTACCCTGGCTCGTTGTTTCGCTGACCTAGCCCACCATTCGATGGCCTTAGCCAATCTCGTTGCCTGCTCAACTCGATGGACAGGTAATTCCAGGTCAATCCTTACTTTATCCAAATCATTAGTTGTTAGGCCAAGGTTCACCGTGACGGCTTTATAATCTATTTCTATATAGGATAAGGCAGTCTCAGTGTCCTTGACCTTCTCCTTCAATTCTAGCACTTTAGCAAAGGCAATAGCTAGCTTACCCTCAAGGCTTTCCTTATCCTTATCACGGGCTTGGAGTGCCTCATCCATTTTTATCATTGTCAGTAAATTCTAAAAAGTCAGAGCTAGGTCAGATTACAAAATAAGTAAAAAAACCAGAATTAAAAAAAACTTCACTTACTACTAAACAATGATGAGCTGTATAGCCCACCAATCTCCCAAGGGAGAACTCCTCAAACTCTAGCACCTAAATCTTGTTGTGGGTTCCCAAAATTGTGTCGATGTTATCAACGAGAACCTTAACATATTCCATCATCTTGGAGCTAGGTTCGGTAGGTAGCTCCACAACTTTGGCCTTCGGTGCAACTCGCTTATAGGGAGTGACCTTCTTTTTTCCCTTGTCTACCCTTCGTCTTTTAGCAGAAGTGTTAGGAGGGGTGGTGACCTCGGTTGTGACTACCACCTCAGGTTGAGGAGTAAGAGTTAGCTCTTGCAAAGGAGTTATTGCCAAAGCCAAGGGCTAACTTTCAATATCGGGGGCTATAATTGCATGCAAGCCAATGAAATCTCTTCAGCATTAGATGGTAGCGTCTTGAGAACAAGGCCCATTATCTTGTCATAATCCTTAAAGTTGGTAGGACTAACCTCTGTCACCCAGTGAAGTCCTATCTCTCTAGTGAGCTTGATGCCTTTGGCCGAAGCAAGCTTGTAGAAGCTAAGGAGGTCCTTGTCAAAACATAAGTCATTTTTGAGATCATTCAAGGTAGCGAATCGATCTAAGACTCCTAGCTCCTCAACTTGAAGAGTTGGCACCTTGCCAGTCCCATCTGTGAAATGAAACAAGTTAAAATCAGAAGTAAATGTAAACAAGTCATTAAACTTGCACATTTTTAGTTCACTCACCAGGAGTAAAGACCAATCTCAAATTTTTGAGATCACGCAAGGAAGGACATGAGATGTAAAACTAATGGATTTTATAATGCCCTACATTAGATTTCTCTTTAGCATCCCTTTGCGATAGGACCTTTTTTTGCATTGTTGATCAAGCCGTGAGGTAATAGAGGCCATCTAACATACTAACACACCTCTGGCTAAACAAATAACAAAAAACCTTAGCCAATGGAAGTGGAAGACCATTGCCTAAGGAAATTAGTGCCAGAGAGATAAGCTAGGTATAAGAATTTGGAGTGAGCTGAGCTGGGATAAGTCTCACTTTATTCAGAAAGTTGACAATAAAATGGTGAATTGAAAACCTAAGTCTTGCAACAAAATATGGGAAACTAACAGCGATGAACTCCTAGGCCAGATAGGGAGCATAGTCATTTGGAAAAAGTATCATGAGGCTACATCCCCTGGGGAGTCAATATGTCTGAACTACGGTTTGAAGCTCGCGAAAGTAGACAAATGAAACATGTAAGCTAAACACATGGCAATCAAAAGGTCGTGGACCTGCAGTAGTCTCTTAGCCCCTAACGAGATCTAGACGAGTGGTAAAGTCCCTAGCGACCTTACCACTCCTCAAAGTTGCTTCATCAAGACGCCGTACCAACTTAACACTCCAAGTTGGTGAACTGAGTTCGTCATCTTCATTCCTAATTTGGTGATGGTGCCATCCATGACCTGCACCCATCTACATAAAGGAAAAAGACTAGTCAGGTCACTACAAGCAGACCCTACCAAAAGTTAAGGCTAATAGCTTCCTATGTGGCAAGCCATGAACACCCAGAGCTAGCCATTTACAACTTAAACTCCAATAGACAAGAACTCAACGATCAAATCACAAAATCTAAATAGCAAACACTAGGTACAAGGATGCTTTCCGGTAAGTAGGAAAGATAATGGCAATCAGGTAGAAAAGAAAATATGCAAGCAATCAACCTCAACCAGCTAATACTCTTATTCCTTAAATAATGGCAGTCAGGCCTCATGAACTACAGAATAGAGAAATCCAAAAATAGCAAAATGGAGAAAGACTCACTGTGGCTAACTGAAACAGAAAGTTTGAGACAGTGTATAAGGATGTTTTCCGGTAAGTAGGACTTGAGTGGTAACCAATGAATTGAAACGACACCAGTGGTAGCGGATGATAGAAAGTGATTGCAATGGTTAATAGAGAAAATGAGTAGAGAGAGTTCAAGAGCTTCAAGTTTCAAATGGCAGGTAAGGGGGAAGAGAAAAGCCCTTTCAGCTTATAGGGCACGTAATGTCACCGTTAGATCTAGGAACCTATCAACTACCCATGATTTGACGGTCCGGCAAGTGCCAATAGTTAGCTAACAATAGCAGCACGCACACGTACCTAAGGTAGGAGTGATCATGATAGCCTAACTATGGGAAATCAAAGCGTCACCTACAGAGTAAGTGGAAGCATGCCAAACGACTCATGGAATTGCAAATTGCAAATGACAAGTCATGACTCCTAACTCCAAGACCTCGTGTCCAAGAAGTGCCTCGAGCACCAAACTCTTACACGGGAAAATATGAAAGCTCACATCCAAGAAGTGTTAGCCATACACCAAACTCTTACGCGAGCCATGTCTAAGAAGTGCTTCGATCACCAAACTCTTATGCGGGCAAATATGAAACCTCACATCCAAGAAGTGCTAGCCATGCACCAAACTCTTACGCAAGCCATGTTCAAGAAGTGCCTCAAGCATCAAACTCTTGCACAAGAAAATATGAAACCTCACGTCCAAAAAGTGCTAACCATACACCAAACTCTTACATAAGCTACATCCAGGAAGTGCCTCAAGCACCAAACTCTTGCATAGGCCAATATGAAACCTCATGTCCAAGAAGCGCTAGCCATCCATCAAACTCTTGTGCTAGCTGCTTCCAATAAGTGCCTCGAGTACTAAACTCTTGTGTGGACAAATATGAAATCTCACGTCCAAGAAGTGCTAGCTATGTACCAAACTCTTGCATGGGCCGCATCCAAGAAGTACTTTTGGCACCAAACTCTTGTGCAAATAATACTAAAACCACATCCAAGAAGTGTTATTAACACCAAACTCTTGCGTGGATCAAGGTGCTTTCATATAGCCTATCAAGACCTCACATCCAAGATGTACTTAGGTACCAAACTCTTGTGTAAGCTAAGATGCGTCCATACAACCTATGTAGCACCTCATCTTGCACCAGCGAAAGTGCTCTAACACTCCGGTGCTTAATTCTGTTGCCAACTGAAATGAACTGATACGACTGATTGGTCACCCAATATGGCACATATCCTTTTAAGTCATAGTTTATTGATTGAAGTCCCTTCACATTAGTTTAATTAATATGGGTCATAGTCGATTGGCCTAACGAGCACTTATTGCCAACTACAATCTACTAAATTGCTATGGTGGCTTAATTGGGAAGAATAATAAAAGGCAATGGTTCATTACAAAACCTCTTTCAATGAGGTAAAACTACATAGAGAATCGAGAATACAAGATGAAGCAAGCCTACAATTGACTAAGGAAAGGTTGAATGCTAGCAAGCTTAAAACCATCATACACAAGAGGAACTATTCAAACCCTTCCTTCACCTGAGCTGATAGTTCATCAAAATAGAGCATCCCCCAAAATGCTTGAAATGGGAGAAATAGCATTGGGTGCAAGCAGAGAGGCTGCACAAGTTTTCCCTAGTCTTCTTAAGTAAGGAAAGCATCATTCATCTTTATCAAGCTACCTTAAGGCCTAGAGACACCCGACATTATCGGACAAGAAGACAAGAAAACCTAATTGAAAGAACTGAGCCACAACAGGTTGTAAGGCTAGCAAGCAAGCTGGATAGTTCCAGCTCCTCTGTAAGGGATGACAATTTTACCTGCACACCCATTTACCTGTGGATATCCGTCCGTAATGGGCAGGTATAAGTATAAAAAAAATTATTCATGGGCAGGTATAGGTATGAAAATCATACTCATTACAGGTAAGGGTACGGGTACGGGTATTTACTCAAAATAATGTCATTTTGAGTAGTGTATTTCAAACCCTCAGCTAGCCATTTTTAGCTCTTCAGCATTTGTTGTGTGCAAAATGTTGAAGCCTGTGATAGTACGATTGTGATTTGTGAATTTTCTATTGCAAAGCCTTCTTCACTCTTTAGCGTTTTTATAGCTGATTTCAAACCATTCTCCATCGACTGCCATTGCCTCACCACTACCTCCACCATCAATTCTGAGTCCTCGGTGAGATCGCTGAAGAACAAAGCATTGGTTCAGAAATCAGAATAAATGGTATGATTTGTGCATTTTTTTTATTTTGTTTCTAATTTGTATAATTTATAATGATTGATTGTTGAGCTTAATGATTGATTGTTCAATTAATTCATTGTTAAAAGTTGATTCGAGCACGAATTTGTTCACTGAATCACTATACCATTACTTCTGTTTGTGTTTGTGTAATTCTAAAATCAAGTATTCAAGACTAATTAACTAAGGCTAGAAATAAATGTCAGTATTCAGTGTTAGCTGATGTTATGTATTCTGTTTGTGTTTGTGTAATTTGTTTCACTTTGGTCAATTCAATGTGTTTACAGTTTAGCCGATGTTGCTTATCATTAATCATGATTAGGAATTGTCAAGGACTGTTGGACCTTAGATTATACCTATAAAGTAGAAATGAATGCCAGGGAGATGAACTGCACTTCATGTTAGCTTGTTAATAGTCTGGCTCATGCAATATTTCAAACTTGTTGTACATAATAAAGTAAGGTTTGTGATATTTCAGAGTAGAGAGATACAACAATAGAATATCATTACAAATATAGTACGTAATGGATAAAATGGGAGAGCGAAAGAGAGACAGACAGAGATAAAGACAGTAGGGGAGTTTTGAATCTCATGTGTATGATAGAGTTGGTTGGATAATCTTTCCAAATCCAAATTTCGTGATGAAAAGTATATTCCTTTTCTCCATTTAGAAAATAGCAAGCCAACTACATATGATATATTGCCACTTTCCATGAATGCTTTTTGATGTAAAGCTGATCTAACTCCATTTCCACATATTGTGCTCACTATAAACATCAGCTTTCCATTTTCTATTTGTTTCTATTCTATAATTATCTCAAACTAGTGAGTTAATCAGTTCTTATTAGAGTAATTGATGGTCTCAATTGAATGATGAATGCCTTCATGTAAGCTCTTGGACTCAAGAATGTTATCCTAGAAATTGCTTAAAAATTATCCATGTTTGTTATGTATGGTATTTCATTTGCCTTCTAAGATATCAAGCAAATCCTTATATT
>JANHAO010025619.1:0-11325 GCA_026873985.1 Saraca asoca
TACTTGTTTAATTGAGGATGGTTTTGCCTAAATTAATTACTAGCCTCTTTCAAGGTCTAATAATAGTATTTAAATTAACCCAATTTCCTACTTTCATGGTTTTGATTAATTTAAATCCTTTAAGATCTGTGCAAACCAAATTAAATCCTAAAGAAACTTAATATACTTTTGTGATTAAAATCTCTTTATTCAACTATTAGTTTTTCGACGATAATTTTCTCCTTTCGGTACTTCAACTATCTACCTAAGATATGATAAAACATTAGCCAAATACTTTATCAAGAACATAACAGGCATAATGGTTGAATCAAATTAAATCAGGTAATCACAATAGAAAATAAGTCAATAATATTAAAGAATCATAATTAGGTTATTCCCAATCCTAGAATAAAGATCTACTCAGACATGATAGAAATAAAAAGCATATTCATTAATGAAAAAAAATTGCATAATGTTTAAAACAAGAAAGAAAGAAAGAAATAAAAGATGAAGAAGAAAAAAGAAAATTGAGATAAAAATAAACTAGGATTGTTGTAAGAACTTAAAACAAAGAAAGAATCCTAAATTAAACTCAAAGAACTCTCAAGAAGATTAAGAAACTTGAGCTCTAAATAATCCTAATTAATGGAAACTAACGAATGAATAGGTATTCCTTCAGGTCAGCTATTTATAATAGTTTTTGAGCTTGGAACATGATCGTGCTTTGGGACATAGGTTGGTCGTGTTTCTGGCTGGATGGCTTCTAGAAGATCGCTAGCTGTTGCACCAAACACGGCCATGCTCCAGGACATGACTAGGCCGTGTTTGATGCTGGCTTCATGTTTTTCTTCAACTTCAATGCACAATTATCTTGAACTTTTCACATCTTCTCTAGCTTCTTCTTGATCCAAGTGTGCTCCAAACTACAGCTTTCATATTATTTTTTAAAGCCTCTTTTGCTAACCTGAAAAGATAAATGCAAACTACAGCAGTACCAAGAACAAAATAACTAAACTAAGACAAAAAGTACAACAAAATCACAAATTAATAACTAATTAAGAGGTGATTATCGACATAATTATAGGTATTTTACTCATTTATCAACTACATGATAGACACAACTACATGAAACATATTATATGACTGGAAATGGTGCATGACAAGGTCAAGATTTGCCAATTTTGCTTAATGCCTTTTATATTTGTGAACCGATGACCCCTAGGTAGATCATTCAGCTACTCTTTCAATTTTGCATTTTCCTTTTTCAACTTGTCCAACTCCTCTTGTAGATAATCAACTTGTACTTGCAAAGATCCAACCCTGCTTCAGCCAAACTTAGCTTATGAAAATCAATAGGTTATGGATCAATTTGCTCATTAGTGGTGTGATACTCATTTGGAGCAAGCAAACTGGTTACTAGCACAACTCTAGTAGGGCCAGTTGGGTTAATTGAGACAAAAGGTAGATGGAGTACTTCAGAAAAAAAAAAAAAAGGGTGTTATGGGTGTTAAAAAATAGGTTAGCCATGTTAACTATTACAGGTGGGGTAAGTAGAATGCGATAGATGTGTAGATCTTGAGTGGAAGTGGCCAACTAAGGGTTTTCATGAAAATTACCTATATGCATAGGTTGAGTAAGGTAAATAGGTGATATATGGGTAAATTCATTATGTTCAGTCTTAGCGATTAATGGTTGATGTTGCTTGGTCTGGTAGGTTGTGCATTGGTCACAAGTTCTATTTGTTTTTTTGAAAGAGGTCTCAACTTAAACTGTTAACAATTTCTCATCTTCAATTTGCACATTCAAGACTATTGTTTGTGGTACAACAGTCTCAAGTTGCTTTTGCATGATTGGCTTAGATTCATATTACTCCTTTTCTGAAGAAAAATCAATGGACACATATTCAGCTGCTCTATTTAGTTCTAAACTCCCTTAGTGCACAATAAGAACCAAAGAGGTTACTTGATGGTTATCTAGTGAGGAGCCATCATTGCCAAAGACATCATCTTGCATGTCTTCTCCATGGAACCAAACAAGTTACTTTTTTGGATTTTCTTACTTTGCTACCTTGATAAGATAAGGTCAAAGTCTAGTTAGCATTCATAGTATTTCCTATGTGACTTTCCTACCAACTTCATGTGACAAGTCAAAACCAAAATGTCTATAAATCCTAATAATAATCATTTTATAGGGTAAGAGGGCTCTTTATTTATTCTTGGACCATATGTTGGATAATGAGATGGCTTAGGTTGATTTTATATTCATGTTTTATAGCCTAGAGTAAAAAAGCTTCAAACCTACTTATATTACTCAACCCACCTTTCTTAAGAAAAATAATGTGAGAAATGATGTATACGAGTATCTTTCTATTCTTAAACAACATATCACCTTGTAAAGTAGTCATACTTTTTCCTCTAAAGATAAGAAAAATCCACTACGTAGAGTTGTATCATTGTATTCTAAGCTTCCCCTTTCTTGGTATCACTAAAGCTCCCTCATTGGTACCCTAAGAATTTGATTCGACAGTGATGGAGTGACTTTATGATCTTTACCTTCATACACATTTTCAATATGGTATCATGCCTTTAAGCATCAAGATTAGCATAGAAGACCTTTGTGTTGCTCTCAAAGATATAATCATTTAGTTTCAATATAGTTTCTTATCTTAATTTCCTTAAGTCATCTACACAAGGCAAGCTATCAAATTTTAAGGAAGCTAAGTCTATCCTCCTTGGGGTCACACATTTTTTTAGGCAAAAGAGAAATAATGTGTTTTAGCTAATGCAAAAGAGGTTTGGGAATCTAATTAGGGTATTTTTGTAAAAAAGGGAAAACTGGCATCACTGTACATTGGAGCATTCCTAATTACAAAAAGGATTAAGGAGGTAGCCTACCAATTAGGATTGCTCAAAAGCTTAAAAGCCATACACCCAGTCTTTTATGTGTCCATGTCGAGGAAATATATATCGGATGAGACACATGTTATAAATGATGAACCCATACAACTTGACCAAAACCTAATCTATGAAAAGTGACTTATGGCCATCATGGATAGATAGATCAGGAAACTTTGTTCCAAAGAAGTAGCATCAGTGAAAGTTGTGTGGGAAAAGAATGAAAGGCAAGAGATAACTTAGGAGTTAAAAGAAACCATGTGAAGGAAATATCCATAATTATTTGGTAAGACAGAGTAATGATTTTGTAGATTAAAACACAAGCTATTGACAATTCTGTCTATAGTAATTTCATCCTATAAAAATTTGAGGACAAATTTTTTTCTTAAGAGGGGAGAATTTGTGATGTCCATTAGCAAGCACCTAAAATAAATTAGAACAATTTAATTAATTACCATTAGTGAATAATAATATAAGTTAAAATCATAAGCTAATAAGTTTATAATCAACTTCATGAGAATAGAATTAGAAATGAGAGCCCATGAGTGAAATTATTTATGAAAACCCATAGATAAGCCCACATTCATAAACCAAGTCTATATGTAGAATTGGACTTTATTTTAAGAAACCCATAGCACAAATGAAAGTTTTAAGATTGGGTCTTATAAACAAAGGCCCAAATTTAAGGACGTTGTCCTTAAAATAAGAAGAAGGCACAGTTAGGCCTTCCTAGGGAACCCAAAATCGTGACCCACTTCCCTTTAAAGGAAGTGCAGATGCCTTTTTGGTTAGATAAAGAAAAAAAAATAGTCCAAAGTGAAGTAAAAAACAAAGAGAAAGACTTTAAAAAGTATGGCCTCTCCCAAGGGCCTTACAGGATAAAAAAAAAGGAGAATTTTGGGGATTTAAAGCGTCAGTATAAGTAGACTAATAATATATTAAGGAATGTAGTATTCCATTCCTTTTGTCTAACTAAATATAGTAAAGGAAATTAAAATAATTGCATTATTAAGTAAAATAAAGTTAGGAAAATTAAAAGATTTGAATTTTTATACTCTATGTGGAAAGGGCAATATATTTAGATATATTGATAAAGTTAGTATCTACCTAATTATTAATTAATTTAGTCCAATTAAATCATACCTACCTACTTTTTTCTAAATAAACACTTAAACTAATGATTAGGGAAAAATTAAAGCCTAGGAATGGAATTAGAATGGAACTAAAAAGGAAAAGGGAACAAATTGTCCCTTTTCTCACTTGAAGTGGATGACCACTTTTGGGAAGGGAAAAGGAAGTTAGGAAAAATCTAAAGAGAAAGAGAACTTGGGATCTAATAAGAAGACACTCCATAAATGAAGTAAATTTGCTTTTATTAATGAAAAGATGAAACATTAACCAATGACTTACTTTTGGGAGGCAAAATCTTTCCTATTCACTTCATTAAAATCATAATCATTACACTCATTTATTCACTTACAAATAAATGAGCATAGCTTCAATCTCCCTCACTTAAACTCACAACAAAACTTTCCATTTTTTTTTTCAAAAGTTTTTCTCTCATTTCACTCACTCAAAGCTCAAAATCGAACCACCTTCCTTTATCACTCACACCACTTTTTGCTCCTTTTTTCCTTACCCAAGAGCTCAAAACTAAACCCCCACTCCTTTTATACTCATCTCATATCAAAACTCCTCTCATCTTCAAGCTTTTAAGGTAATATTCGTCTAAAAACTTTCTTCTCTTTTCATCTTCTTCTCTTGCTCCTTTTTTTTCCTTAAAGACAAAATGAGTTTTGAAAATAGAAAAATACTTTGACTCCTTGAAAAGATAAAGAAGATGATCTTTTGTACTTAATCATATTTTTCTCTTGATCATTCAAAAACAAATAGCACCTCTACAAGACAAATATGAGTTGTAAAACCCATCTTGATCTTGCAAAGGGATGAGTTTGGGGTTCCAAGGGAAAAAGGAGAGGAAGAGTTCCAAATTTTTCTTTTAATACTAACATAGAATGTTTAAGGAAAGATAACTTTGTTTCTTCATTGTTCTAGGTGAAAAACTTTTGTCATCTTCAAGTAAGAGTGAGTATGCTCTCTACCCTCTCTTTGATGTGTTTTAGTTAGAAATACTTGCTTAGAATCTTGTATTTTCTACTTTATGGCTCTTTTATGGTCTATGCTTAAATACTAATGGTTTTATTGTGTGATAAAAAGAAGAAAAAAGGTACTCTTGGTGGAGGGAAGCTCATAGCCAAGAGGCTCTAAGATCTGCCTGTTGGTCCTGAAAATTAACAAGAGTTAAGATCTTGCCCTTATTCCTTTAAAGGAATTTATACTCTTTATTAATTTAAATAAATTTAACAACTAAGTCAATTGTAATGTAATTGTTAACTTTAATTTTTAAGTGAATGCACAACAAAAGACTTTCTTATATCAGATTATAGAAAAAATGTAGAACCAGAAATATTAAATTTAGTATAACAAAAATTCAAGATAGAATTTATGCAAAACTAGAAAATTTGCAGTAATGTAAAAGTAGTAATTAAAGAATCAAGACAAAATTTTTTAAGTGGTTTAACTTAAATTGAAATAACAATTCAAGTCTGCTGCACTAGATCAATCCTCAATCGGATGATCTTGTTCTATTACTGATCATAGGATTTAAACCAGGCTCTTGCACACCAGTTTCACAACAAGAATTTTTACATGGCTTTTGCAGACCTATGATACAAAAATTATATATCTTCACCTAACTATGATCAACCTCACAGCTAAGAAGATTTACAAGAATTCAATGCACCTCCTACTAATTATAATCAACCTTACAATTCTAGAAGGATGCAAAGGGAAGATCAACCTCTTCCTTTGTATCCAGATTCCTAACCCTAGAAATCTAAAATGTAAATCAAGATAGAGTAAAAAGATACAATGCTATAAATTGAGATGTAAACCTCAATTATCTAATTAGAAATCTTCTTCAGATTACTTAAGGATTGATTGAATCATTGAAATTAAGTGAGGTAATGAATATTAGGGATAAGCTCTAAGTTTCTCTAGTTTTTCATCGTAATCAGTTAAGAAAATAAAATAAAATAAAATTTCATCTATTTATAGTTAAGATAAAAATAACTAATTTTTAGTTCTTGAATCAATTCGTAGCAGTTATAATAAACTCATAACTAACTAATCGATTTGTGAATTGATTCAGCTCATGTAAAAATTCATGATCGAATTGATTAAGGAATCAAATCATGGTGTTTCAAAAATAAATGTTGAATTGATTAAGGAATCAATTTAGAAAAATTCCAAACCTTTCGTAAGAAAAGTTTTCTTCATGAATAGATTAGTGAACCGATTCAAGTTCATTTCATAAGTTTTTCAACATGAATCGATTCGTGAATCGATTTGCACAGTGAAAAATAATTTTTATAAAAATCTAACTTGTAAAGGAACATGTAAAAATTTTATTTGAAAACTTTTGATTTAAAACTCATTTTAAATGATTTATTTTACCTCAATGTAAGTTGTTTTAGAAAATATGATTAAGCAATTTGAATAAGATTTCAATTACAAAAGATCCTATGAAATCAAATAAAAACTTAGAACTAATATTGATCTTTTGAGCAAGTTTTGATTAACTTTGAACCTACAAACTAACAAACACTTAAACAGATAGTTAGATTGAGATATTAAGCAAAATTATTTTTCAACATCAAAACTGAATAAGGTAAGCTAGCTAGGCTAACAATCTCCCCCTTTTTGATGTTGACAAACAATTTAAGATGAGGTTCAAAGTTTCTAAAAAAAAATTCTAAAATGTAATCATCTTTTCTTCCCAAAAATGTAATCTCATCTTTCCTCCCCATTTTGGCACATCAAAAGGAAACGGTGCCTCATTAAAGAGTGAAGAAAGAAGTGAGTAATCAAAGTATTATCAAGGTTTCAAAGTAATATTTAGAAACAAGCTTCTTATAAATTGAAACTAAGTTCCCCTTCAACTAGTTATTCTTCCAATTAATGAAAAAAAAATTGTATTAGAATTGATTTATTAGAAGTTGAGTTGATCCATTGGTGACTGAATCGATTTGGAAATCGAGTTAGCTAATATGGAATCAATTCTACAATTAATTCAATTATACTGAATAAAGACTTTTAAAAATTTTAAAAATAGGTCGAAACATTGAAAATTTTGTGAATTGGTTTAGGAATCAATTCATAGTTCAAATTTTTGGATCGTGAATCGATTATTGAATTAATTCAAAAACTCAAATTAAACTTGAAAAAATTTGAATCAATTTTGAACTCAATTCAGAAGACTTGAAATCTATTTTAGGTAGTTTTAAACCAAAAAACTTACACATTTAGGCATATACCAAAATTAATCAAATCAATACAAGTTAAAAACTCAATTCAAACCTTAATTCACATACTATATTCTTGCAAATAAATTAAAAGAAACTCCGATTGCTAAATAAGAAATCATGAAAAGAATGTAATCATGCATAAAAGATAAAATATCATGACATTAAAATAGTGAAATAGTAAAAATTGGTCAATTTAGATTGTTTTCTAAAGAGTCTAACATCCCAAGCTCTCTTCAAATGAAAACAAATCGCTTTCATCTAGTGGTATAGCAAAAATATCAGCTAGTTGAAAATCAATTTGTATAAACTCAATTGAGATGTCACCTCTTTGGACATGATCTCTGAGAAAATGATGCCTTATTTATATGTGTTTTGTTTTTAAGTGCATGATAGGATTTTTCGTGAGGTTAATAGTACTTGTATTATCATACATTATGGAAATCATGTTAAACTCTAATCCATAGTCTGAAAGTTGTTGTTTCATCCATAAAATATGAGCACAACAACTTCCAGCTACTATGTATTCTGCCTCAACAGTTAAAAGTGCTACACAGTTTTACTTTTTACAAGACCAAGAGACTAGTAAGTGACTAATAAAGTGGTAAGCAACACTAGTGCTCTTTCTATCAGTCTTGCTACCAACAAAGTTTGCATCTAAATAACCAATTAGACTACAAGTATTTGTTTTTGGATACCAAAACCCTAAATGCTTAGTCCCAATAAGATATCTAAAATTTCTTTTTACTACACCAAGATGTGATTCTTTTGGATTAGTTTGATATCTAGCACAAAGACAAACCCTTAGCATAATATCAGGTTTACTTACTATCAAATAAAGCAAACTTCCTATCATACCTCTAAACAATGTTACATCTACACTTTTACCATTTTCAACTAAATCTAATTTAAGTGCAGGACTCGTTGGTGTTCCAATAGCCTTGCAACTATCAAATTGAAATCTTTTAAGTAATTTAATTATGTCTTTTGTTTGGTTTAAAAAAATACCAGTTGAGCATTGTTTAATGTGCAATCCAAGAAAGTAAGTGAGTTATCCATCATACTCATCTCAAACTCACTCTACATTATCTCAAAAAAATCTTTTCACAAAACACCATCAGTAGAACCAAAGATTATATCATCTACATAAACTTGAACCAGTAAGATATGTTTTTCTTTTTCTTGTATAAACAATGTGGTGTCAACCTTTACTCTTCTAAAGCCTTTTTGTATTAGAAATTTACTTAAACTATCATACCAAGCTCTAAGAGATTTTGTTAATCCATACAAAGGTTTTGAAGTTTAAAATCATGATTTGGACAGATGTGATCCTCAAACCCATGGGGTTGCCAAATATACACCTCTTCCAAAATATATCCATTTAAAAAGGCACTTTTAACATCCATTTGAAAAGTTTAAAATTTCTAAAGTAGGAGAAAGCTAGTAACATTCTAATAGCTTCAAACCTCCTTTTCCTAATTATAACCCTTTGCAACTAACCGTGCTTTGTTTCTTATGATCAAGCCATCCTCATCCAACTTATTTCTAAAGACCCATCTAGTACCAATAACAAAACTATTTTCAGGTTTTGGAACAAGTGTCCAAACTTGGTTTCTTTTGAATTAGTTTAATTCTTCATGCATAACTAAAACCCAATTTTCATCTTTTAAGGCCTCTTAAATATTTTTAGTCTCAATTTATGAAACAAAAGCTAAATGGTTGCAGATATTTTGCAAATGGCCACGTGTTACCCATTTAGTAGCTTCTCATATTATCAAGTTTCTGGGATGACTTTCCATGAACTTCCACTATTTTTGAGAAGTGTTAGGTTCAAAAATGTCTAGGATGACTGTATCATTATCATCTTCCTTTGAATCAAAAGCATTTATCTTTAATTGATCTTGTTGGTCCTCTAAGTTAGAATTAGAAAGCAACTAGTTCTGTTGATCATCTTCTACTCTTAACCTATCTACACTTAGGGTAAACTCATCAAAAATAACATGTATGGATTCTTCAAAGTCCTTTTGTTATAAACATGAAAGGCTTTGCTAAATGAAGAATATCCAATAAAAATAGCTTTATCTAATTTAGCATCAAATTTATCTAGATTATCTTTGCCATTATTGTGAACAAAGAATTTACAACCAAAAACATGAAGATATGACACATTAGGCTTCCTTCCATAATAGAGTTCATAGGCAGTTTTATTCAGAATAGGTTTTATCAAAACTCTATTTGATACATAGTAGGTAGTATTAATTGCATTTGACTAGAAAGACTTTGGAAGTGAGCTCTCATTCAAAATTGTTCTTGCCATATCAACTAAACACGTATTTTTCCTTTTAGCTACACCATTCTATCGAGGTGTCCTAGGTGCTAAAAAATTATGGCTTATGCCTCTTAATTCATAGTAAGCAGCAAATTCTTTGTTTTCAAACTCACCTCCATGATCGCTTCGAATGCTGACTATGGTGAACCCTTTCTCATTTTGAATTACATTTGCTAATTTTTTAAAAGCTTCAAATGTGTCACTTTTATGTGATAGAAATAGGGTCCAAGTAAATCTAGAATAATCATGTACAATTACAAGCACATAGAGATTTCCTCCATGGCTTTTAATCCTAGATGGTCCTACTAGATCCATATAAAGCAAATCAAGGGGTTTTGAAGTTAAAACAACCATTTTCGATTTAAAAGAGGATTTGACTTGCTTTGCTCTTTGGCAAGCATCACATATTCTGTCTTTAGTGTAGTTTAATTTTGGCAATCCTAAAACCAAATTCTTCCTAGAGAGTTTTCCTATCAGTTCCATATTAGTGTGTCCTAGTCTCCTACGCTAGATCCGAGAATCTTTGTTCAAAGTAACTAAATAAGAAGAATCTATATTTGATTCAGCATACAAGTCAATTGTGTAAATATTATTAATTCTACATCTTACAAGTTTGACTTGCTTGTCATTATCATTAATAACCAAACATTTATTTGAATTGAAAATTACTTTATTTCCTTTGTCACAGAACTAACTAATACTTAATAAATTATGTTTCAAACCTTCAACTAGCAACACATCATTAATAAAATAATTAGGCATCTTACCAACTTTACCAATAAAATAATTAGGCATCTTACCAACTTTACCTATTCCAATCACTTTTCCTTTGACATCATCTCCAAAGGTAACTTTACCTCCTATGTGAGAGTGATGAAGTTGTTTCTGTTCTCTGTCATATGATATGAGCATCCATTGTCAAGGAACCATAAATTGCTTCTCTTCCTCTCACAATCCTATAAAATAAAGACTATACTTGCTTTGCTAGTACCCAGTTGATCTTGGGTCTAGATCTATTAGGTAGCAATGAAATATTTTCTTTGTAGCTAGAAGCTTTAGGCAGCCAAATCAATTTTTCTTTGCCATTTCTATATGGACAAAATTTAATATGATGACCTCTATGATTACAATAAAACAAGGCAATGTAATGAGAATTTCTCTTTTTCCTTGCTTGTTTATAACCTAAACTAGCTTTGTTTTGAGACCTTTTTTAGTTTTCTAGCATGCTATTAAGATTTACCTTACTATCAACAAATCCTTGTAAAGCCTTATTCAATTTTTCTATCTAAAATTTGTAAGACTCACAATGATCACATGCTTTGCTCTCACTCAATAGTTTCTTAGTTAAAATATTCAGATCACTATTTTCTTTTTCAAATTGCTTGATCTTTTTAAGCAAACTTTCATTCTGAGTTTTTAATTGCTCTATTTCCTTGTTAGCTTTAGTCAATTCTTCATAGATTTCCTCATACAAATCATCAAATTCATTATTAGTTTTAGCATCAGTTTGAATATTGGATTCACTATCAGTATCACTAACATAAGAGCCATAGAAAAATGAAGAATATTTTAGTACTTGTTGAGTGAGTTTTGTTTATGATGAGTTTGTCACTCAAATTACACAAGTACATGCAGTCAATTGTGTAATATAGAGTGAGCAAGTATCGTCTCCATAGGGATTGAATTTCATGCAACTTTAATGTAAAACTTCAATAGAACAAATAATGATTTATTGAACTATCTAAAATGACTAACAAAT
>JANHAO010025620.1:0-11305 GCA_026873985.1 Saraca asoca
TTATATTCAATCTAATAAAAGATATTATTATCTATGATCAATTTTATTTGTTTCTAAAAAGAAAATTTAATAAGTAATATATTATAATTATTTATTTTTAAGGGAAAATATAATAAATAATAAATATTTATTTATTAAAATAAAATCTAATAAATATATTAAATTACAATTATTTATTTTTAAAATAAAAAAATAAATATAATACATTCTTATTTATTTCATAAAGAAAATTTTAATAAATAATAAATTAGAAAAATCTATTCTTTAAAAAAAATTAATCTGATAAATAATATATTAAAATATTAAATATTATTCAAATAAAAGTATATTTAAATAAATAATAAAATGTATTAATGTTATTATATGTATTTATATATATATATATATATATATAACAACATCTTTAATAATGCCGTTGATTGCTTGTTAAAGACGAGAAATATTAAACTGTCCTATGCTTCATTTCTGGATTGAGGTGATCAAACTTTTATGAAGTTTTTTTATTCAGACCGCCCAATTTTTTTCCCAAGCTTTTCTATATAGTTTTCATCCACTACCTTGAGTTATATTTTCACATACGTACTATTATACCATAATATATAATTAATATAAGGAAGTTTTTGTAGTGCTTTAGTTAATTCTCAAAACATTTAATGCCCAGAGTCTATTAATTTTTGTTTTAGCTTCTATTGGAGATCATTTTCAAATATATTTGCTGTACCAAAAAAATAATTATATTTACCATTTGCATAATTTTATCGTATTAAGATCTAAATCTAAAGCATACAATAGTATAATCTACGTGACAGTATCTTATTCAATTATAATTATTAGAAATATCTTCGACCATTTGTTAGTAAAAATTGATTGTTTTATTTTTTAAAAAAAAAAGTTTCACGTAATTTTTGAATAAAAAATAGAATTATCTGATTATCTATGAAACAGGATGACAGTTGATAATCAACCCTTGAAATTATTTTAATAAATTAAGTCCTCACTAAGTTCTAACACACAGTTGAAGTATTGTTTACTTCAAGTTCTACGCCAATACTATTGAAGTACACAGAATAAAATGCAATGTTTTGAAAAAATGGTTTCGCAACAGTGTTGTTTTTATAGTGTTATAATTTTTTTACTTGACTTGATTGTATTGCAACCGCTTGTTGTTTTGTTTGTTAGGATTTTTATCTAAATTCTAGTTTTATAAAATAGAATATTTTTTTTATATATGTTTTAATCTTATTTAAGTTTGAATATTAATTAGATAAGGACTTCAATCCATTTAGATATATCTTAATATTTAATATTGTGATCAAGTTAAACTTATTCTTTGATAAGGATTTTAGTTTATAAAAACTTATAACATATAAGGTTTGATTGGACATGAGAAAGATAGTTTTTGTAATATTCTAAATAGAAATTATTTGAGATCCTATAATTAACTCTTATTCTTTTATTAATTATTGATAATAAAGAATATGTACATTATAATGTATTTTTGGGTGTATTTAGATTGTGAATTTTTAGAATTATTATACCTTTTATATTCTCTTTTTTGTTTTCGAGTTTTTCATCTTCACTCATGAAGTAGAGTAAGAATTAAACCACATTAAATATTTACATTTTTCTATTTGCCTTTTCTTTAATATTAAATTATATCAATGTTTATGCTTCTTCATCATCAAAATTTCCCTGCGTCTTTTAAGTTTTTCCCATTTTTTTCTGCAATTCCCTGCAACGGCAATGTGACAACATTGCGGCCACAGCTGTATTTTTTTATCCCCAATTAATGTAATATATATTAAAAATTGTGGTGATGAGAATAAAATAGTTCAATGGAAAAGTGGTAATTTGGTAAAGGCTTAATTGTCTAGTATTCTAATTTTATTAAAAGTTACAATTTTATTTCTCTATTTTTAATTCGAATAATATTATTTTTTTACTTTTTTTACAGTTGTAATTAATTTATTTATTTAAATTTTTTTAAAAAAGATAGAATTTATTAAGTGAATATTTATTTAATTGACATTAAATTTGCACTTGAATGACTATTATAAACTTAAATTAAAGATTTTTTTTACTTTTTTTTATTTAAATTATGGACATAAAAAGTAAAAGAATGTACAACATAAATGTCACATCAATTAAAAAGGTATTTACTAAATAAATTCTATCTTTTTTAATAACAATTAAGTTGGGAAAATTGATTGTGATCTTAAAAAAATGGAGAATAATATTATTTAAATTAAAAATAAAGGATAAAATTATAATTTTTCAGAGAATTTGAGGACTAACCCTATGCTTGGTTCTAAAGAAATAGAAAGAGAGAAAAGTAAAGGAAAAAAAGGGTTGAAATCTGGATTTCCTTTGCTCGGTTGTACAATGAAAAATGGAACGAAGAGAAAAAAAGGTCGAAAACAACCCATGGGCTCACCATGCAAATTTCTGGCAAATTAGCCAAGAAAATGGAGAAAAAAATTTACCAGTACAACTTGTTTTCCAAATCCTCCGAGTTATCCCCTTATTATTATTATTATTATTATTATTATTATTATTATTATTATTACGGTTTGCTGATGAGTAACGATTACTACTTGTCTTACACATGATAAGGAAAAACAAAATGCATAAGTTACGCTAAGAGATGATAGTTTTTCTCAAGAATAGAGAAAAAGGTGTTCAGACGAAGATGGAGTTACAACTTTATATTTTGACCTGCTGTTATAATTTTCAATAAAATAACATTATTTTTTAAAAAAAATTAAAGTATAAATTTATGATATGGTAATTAATTAAATGACATAATATGTTTGTTATAAATTTATTAAATTTAAATTTTTAGTATCAAGTGCTTAACAATTACTTCAAGTATATGATAAAATTTAGTAATTTAAAATAGTCAACAAATTTTTTAAAAAAATTATTAAAAAATAGGCTGAAATTAACACAGTAACAAGAATAACTTGTTTTTAGACCCTGTGCATCACAGGATTGTGATGACTTGATGAAAAATATAATAATAAAGTTTATAAATTATTTTATGAATATAATAAATTAATATCATACATTTAAAGAAAATATTAATTGGATTGAACAAATTTGTCTATTTATATTTTCTCTTTTGTAACACTAATCTTATCAAAATAGGTGACCTTTCTTTGGTTTAATCGAATAAATAATGGACTAACTAAATGAAATAGATAGGCCTTTCTTTCTCTTCATCTCATGTCATGGATTTTCTCAATTGAAAGATCCCCTTATATGGATAATGTACATTTTAGTTGACTAAGTCTAATTCTAATTGTTTTATTCTGAAGCAAAGATATCCATCTAATTCTAATTGTATTGTTCTAAAGCAAAGATATCCATGGGATGGTTCATCTTATTCAGATATTCGTGACCAAGAAATGTTGAATTCTCTTTCGAATAGGTTTTAAAAGGAGAAGGGAGGTGAGGAATGCCAACATTTGTTCATTATTGAATTTTCCCAACTTAAAAGAAAACACTCATTTTGAGAGCATCCGATACCAAAGTCATTGAATGGGTAAATCACTAATCCCTCAAATGGACTATGGAATGTACTTTATCCATTGGGTTATAGGTGAACATTTTACAAGTGATTTTTATGGTATCAATGCACCCCTATGTGATTTCTATTAAAGCATGTACTCAGGGGGTGGGTGCATAGCAAATGCTTTTGAAACAGACTCCTCATTTATTAGATAGAGAAGATCATCAAGATTTCATGATCCATTGTTGAACTTATTCCAATTCAATAAGAGATCTCAATATTATGCCTTGAAGCGGACTCAAACCTGCACACTATTTAGTATGAGATATTCAATCTTGTGTGTATATCATTTCACCACCAAAGTGTCCTAAAAGTGAATTGTATTCCATGAACATGATATTTATCTAATCTGATGTATGGAATATATGACAAAGGTGGAATGTTGTCATATTTTTATTGATCTATTACATCATATAGGCTTGAGTCAGACATCCAATTAGTTTGATTTAATTTATTCGGCGGAAACCTTATGTAGAAAATAGAAAGATTTATTTAAATATTTTAGATATTGTGTTTGTTACAAATTTGTTAGATATTTTAGATATTGTGTTTGTTACGGATGTGTTTAGATATTTTAGAGATTTTGTTTGTTACATTCCTATTTTTAAGGAATGACAATTGTATAGGATGTGTAGAATGTATAGCCTAGCCATATGTAATATATTCAGCATCTTTCCTTTTAAAAAAAAAAACATTTTCTTTCTCTCTTCTACTATGCTACTATGTTCATGGTATGAAAGCTAGGTTTAATTCAAGCCTAGCATGAAAATCATCTATCTATAATGGCACAAGCTGCCATGTCTAGAGTGATAGCTGACACCAGTTCAACCTCACTGCCCTCTGGAGTAAGCACTAGGTCACTTCTACCATTAAGGTCTATAAACCCTGATGGGTTGGAAAATTCTCCAATTCAATTGACCATTCACAAATTGAACATAAAAACTACCTGAAATGGGCTTAATCAATCAAGCTCGTGATTGACAGCAAAGGAAGACTTGGTTATCTCATCGATGAGGCGAAAGAGCCAGAAAAAACTGAATCGACATGGAAAATATGGGAATATGAGAATTCCCTTGTGATGTCTAGTTGATCAATTCCATGGAAGCTTCAATTAGAAAGACATATCTATTTCTTACCATGGTGAAATATGTGTGGGATGCTAATAGGGAGACATACTTAGGCCTTGAAAACTCATCACAGATTTTTTATTTGAAAACAAGATTATGGTAGATTAGGCAAAGTGAACAAGAGGTTATTGAGTGTTATAATGAGATAAAGACATTATGGTAGGAAGTAGATCTCTACTATGATAATGATTGGGCTTGTAAGATGGACATTGTTCGTTATTTGAAGTGAATGGAGAATGATAGGATGTATGAATTCTTGGCAGGCTTGAACAAGAGTCTAGATTAAGTTAGAAGGAGAATCCTTGGGAGAAATCCTTTGTCATCAATCTGTGAAGTGTTTGTAGAAATTAAATGTGAAAAAGGCCAATGAAAAATGATGTTGGGTGAGAAAAAATTGCCTAATGCACTGAAGTTTCTGCCCTAATTACTAGAAACAATCAAAATTTATCTCAGTCCCAAAATCGATAGAATAGAAGAGGTGAAAAAGTATGGTGTGATCACTGTCACAAGCCACAACACACTAGAGATACCTGCTAGGATCTAGGGGAAGCCACCCAATTGGAAACCACCATCCTTTAATTAATCAAACTATGACCCAAAGGCTTTCTAAGCAAGTACAGAGGAGCATGGCAATTCTGAAGCAACTATAACAGCACCATCTTTTAGTAAGGAATAGTTAGAACAACTATATAGATTTTTTCATTCCACACAATTTCCAATTATCACCTTTTCTAGTTCCTTAGCCAAAAAAGGTACTTATGTTTAACCCATTGTCTTTAATGTGTCATCTATTCCCCATCATCCATAGGTAATAGATTATGATGCAATAGATCACATGATAGGTTGCTCAAAGTTATTTTCTTCTTATAGTCCATGTGTTGGAAATTAGAAAATTAAGATAGCTGATAGGTCTCTCTTGGCCATTTTTGCGAAAGGGTTAATAGCTATCCCAAATACTCTTGTCCTTCACAATGTTCTTCATATTCCTAATCTTTCATGTAACTTACTCTCCATTAGTAAGCTAATCCGTGATTTAAAGTGTTATGCTAAGTTTCTATCAAATTGCTGTGAATTTCAGGAATTGAAGAGTATGGTGGTCTCTATTATTTCATTGATGGAAGTCATTTGGGTGAGCAACCTCAGTTCTCTAGTCTTGGATCTTACCTTAGTTCTAGTGACAATGAAATAATGTTATGGCATCATAGGTAGGCCATCCTAGCATTCAATATTTAAAGTATTTATTTCCAAACTTGTTTTGAAATAAAATTTTATCATCATTCTAATGTGATGTTTGTCAATTAGCTAAGCACCATCGGGGCAATTTTTCCTACTCAACTATACAAAGTATCTAAGCCCTTTAATCTCATTCATAGTGATGTGTGGGGACCATCTAAGACACTAACAATTTTTGGCAAAAGGTGGTTCATAACATTTATTTATGATCATATGTGCCTAAGTTGGGTATATTTACTTAAATACAAATCTGAGATTGAACATTGTTACAAAAAATTTTATAACATGGTTAAGACACAATTTCAAACAAAAATTCAAATGTTTTGAAATAATAATGGAAAGGAATACTTTAATAAAATATTAGGCTCATATTTTTTTGAAAAAGGAATTGTTCATCATAGCTCTTGTACTAACACTCCCCAACAAAATGGGGTAGCAAAAAGGAAAAATAAACACCTTCTAGAAGTAGCTAAGTTCTTAATGTTCACAACCAAGGTACCTAAATACTTATGGGGGGAGGCAATCCTTGCTGCTATCTATCTTATTAACAGAATGCCAACAAGAGTTTTAAATTTCAAATCGCCATTGACTGTTTTCAAGAACTCTTTTCCAATGTGACGCCTTACTTCAGATTTATCTCTAAAAGTGTTTGGGTGTGTTACTTTTTTTCATATTCACAATCATAATAGAGATAAATTATATCCATGTGCATTAAAATGTGTTTTTCTTGGATATTCCCTGACACAAAAATGGTATAGATGTTTTGATCCAAAATAAAAAAAATTGTGATAATGTATGTTACATTCTTTGAATCTTAAAGTCTCTTTCACACTCCTCTTCAAGGGGGAATGATTATGAAGATTCATTTTTTTAAATTGATATGGAAATGGATGGTGTGGCTATGACAAACACTAAGTTTATTATTAATCTTAATACTCTAAATGTGAAAAAACTGGAGCCTACCTTAGTGCTTGGAAAAGATATGGGAACTAGGACAATAGATGAGGTACACTTCAATGATGAGAGACTATTTGGAAGGATCTGCACCATGGGTAAATGAATTCAAAATAATAGAGATGTATTTATACCCCCACAAAGTCAAGAATCTAATCCGGAGTCAGATCTGAAAAACACAAAGTTTGAAAGTCCAGGTAAAACTTTTGAATCTCTAGATCAATCTCTGGATCTTCCAATTGCTCTTAGGAAAGGAACTAGATCTTGTACTTAACATCCCCTTTCAAATTTTGTGTCATACAAAAACCTATCATTATCTTATTCTGCCTTTATCTCACATTTGTCAAGTTTGGAAATACCTAAGTCTATACAGGAAGCACTAAAGGTTCCTGAATGGAAGAAAGCTATTCGTGAGGAGATGGAGCCATTAGAGAAAAATGGGACATGGGAAGTAGTACATCTACTTGAAGGCAAATTGGTGGTTGGTCACAAGTAGGTGTTTACAATAAAGTTCAACTCAGGTGGGTCCTTAGAATGGTATAAAGCAAGACTACTAGCAAAAGGGTTCATACAGACCTATGGAGTTGATTACTAGGAGACATTTGCTCCAGTGGCAAAACTAAATACTATTCAGGTACTACTCTCATTAGCCATAAATCTAGAGCAGTCTTTGTATCTACTGGATGTTAAAAATGCTTTTCTCAATGGAGAGTTGGAAAAGGAAGTCTATATGAATACACCTCCTAACTTTGAAGAAAAATTTAGAGGAAAGGTTTATAAGTTGAAATAGTCTCTTTATGGACTAAAACAGTCACCACGTGCTTAGTTTGAGAGATTTACCTAGTTTGTAAGGAGAGAAGGATATAAAGGCAATCTGACCATACAATGTTTGTAAAACATACAAAGTGTGGAAAAGTAGTAATTTTGATTGTGTATGTGAATGATATAATACTTATAGGAAGTGATGGTTATGAGATAAGTAGGTTGAAGAGATGTCTTGTATCAGAGTTCAAAATTAAGGATTTGGTTCCTTTGCACTATTTCCTAGGTATGGAGGTGGCTAGATCAATGAGAGGGATTTCTGTGTCACAAAGGACGTATGTCCTAGACCTTCGAGAAGAGACAAGGATGAGTGGCTACAGACAAAGTGATACACCTATAGATTCTAATTAGAAGTTGGGAAAGGTGGTGTTCCAGTTGATAAGAGTCGATATCAATGTCTTATAGGGAAACTTATTGACCTATCCCATACAAGGCCAGATATCACATTTGTTGTTAGTGTTGTGAGTCAGTTCACGCATTCACCATATGAAGAACATCTGGAGGTAGTATATAAGATCTTAAGGTACTTGAAGAGTTCTTCTAGTTGAGGCTTGCTATTCAAAAAAAATTATCAAACAGGTGTGGAAGTATTCACAGATGCAGACTGGGCAAGTTCAGTCTCTGATAGAAGATCAATATCTGGTTACTATACTTACCTATGGGAAAATCTTGTTACTTGGCGAAGCAAAAAAGTAGAATGACATGACGTATTACAGAAACTTAGTTTAGAGCCATAGCAAATGGAATATGTGAGGTGTTGTGAATAAAAAGAGTACTTAAAGAGCTGAAGCTAGATGTCAAGGTGCAAATGAAGCTATTTTGTGATAATAAATCATTTGCAAGCATTGCAAACAATCTTGTCCAGCATGATCGTACTAAACAAATTGAAATTGACAAGCACTTCATTAAGGAAAAGTTGGAAAATGGAATTATTTGCATGCCATTTGTTACTTCAGAACAACAAATAGCTAATGTGTTAACTAAAAGTCATTTCAGACTAAAGTTTGAATCTTTCAGTAACAAGTTAGGCATGATCAATATCTATACACCAACTTAAGAGGAAGTGTAGAAAATAGAAAGATTCATTTAGATATTTTAGATATTGTGTTTGTTACAAATTTGTTTAGATATCTTAGAGATTATGTTTGTTATAGATTTGTTTAGATATTTTAGAGATTTTGCTTGTTGCATTCCTAATTTTAAGGAATGGCAGTTGTATAGGATGTGTAGCCTATATAATCTAACCATATGTAATGTATTCAGCATCTGTTCTTCTAAAAAAAATATTTTCTTTCTCTTTTTTGTTGTGCAAATGTGTTCACCTTATATATATTCTATTAAAAAGATGGACAATCAAACCTATTTCTTGATTCAATTAAAGCCCAAAAAGGTTAATAGGGTCCCAAATCCTAATCCTAAATAGAATAGAATGGCATAGAAATTTGTATGTAAACATGGAATCTATTTAGATACACTCGAATGACCCTTTCCCATAATGAGAATGTATAATACTCTACTCTGATCTGGTTTGGTATGGAATGAACTTATAATCATGGAATCAACTTGATCATTAGATTATATATTATAAGTTCATAACCCTAGCCTATTCCAATTTTGGGAAGAACATATCTACTAATTTTTTTTATTCCAATTAGTGTAATAAAAGGGATCTCGAACTAAGAAATAGATTCTAGAAACTAAAAATGGGTATCCTGAGCAATTTCAATAATCATGTTCATTAATATTCCTGGTATATTAGATGCTCTCATACATACAATCATATTTCAATGGAATTTATTTGATCTTAAAGGGGACTTTCTATAATTTCACATGTCAAGAGTTATTTCTTGATTTCATATAGTCATTAATAAATTGATTATTTTTAGATAATAATAGGTAGAAACAATGCTCATAAGGAGTCCTATTAAAACCAAGAAATATAAGCCTACCGTCCATCCACATCAGAATAAATGAAGTTTTCCAAAAAAAAAAAAAAAACTACTCGTAGAGTAAGACCTCCTAAAGAGAAGAGGCATATGGCTAAAGAGAAAGCCAAAAAGGATCTGTCATGTATAATCTTGTATAATCTCTAATGGTTTCAATCCAGTACATAGACTAAATCATACAATCCAAGCAAAGGTTCCTAGATTCATGAAGATATAGAATAGCATATAAGTTATCATGCTTGTATATCCACCATTTAAGTCTCCAACAATTATTCCAATAATTACATATTCAATTTGACCAAGGATGAATGCAAATGGATATGTTTCATGCTATTTGAGTAATTGCAATGAGATTCCCCAATACATTTCCAAAAGAATATGTCATTTGTTTGATGAGAAATAAAAGAAATACTAAAAATTTGAGTGGCTAAACCTGAAGCAACAACTTTCGAAGTAATAGAAAGAAAAACAATGATTGAAGTGAGAGAATCAAAGTCAAAAAGAGGATTCATCACTTCTTTCTCTCATTTAAAATTGTGCTCGAGACTTTCATGTCACATAGCTCCTAAGTGATAAAAGAAAGAAGATTAGTTCTTCTTTCTTTTTTGATTATCTTCCATGTGTATGTATAATATTGAATCCATTCAATTTTTAAAAAGGATTACTAATCCTTAACTTTTCAAGAAATCTTTCATCAGTGGTTGTGAATGACTAATTTTTCTCAATCTTTATGTCTTGTTCCTACAAAACCAAGGCTAAAAAGATTGAGAAATACAACCATATAATTTAATTTGCTCTTAATAGCTAGGAGATGATCATCTTAGGGTGATTTTTTTCTCAACGAATGCTCTTATTACACTTGTAGTCTCTGAAGGATGAGTACCAACTATATAGCATCTATATAAAGAATTCAAGTATTATATACATCATTAATTTGATCCTTTATGGGAACCACCTTTAATAACAAACTTGCAAAATGAATTTGTTTATCATAAAAGGATTCATTGTTCTCGACCCTACTTCACCTTAATCGCTATTTGAACAAGTAAAGTTACATCTTGGTCCAAATGGGGATAGCATTTCTTTTTTGCATGTTCATGAAGTTTTGAAAAATCCAAACATCTCAAAAATAGATAAAGAGATACGAATTTATCAAATGAACCACATTCCTTCGTATACATTAAGAGTCCATTAATGAGAAGGGTGACCGGCTACCGAACTAGTCAGGTTAGTAATTTATAATCAGATTGCCCTACTCTACTTATAGTATAAGGCAACATCGGGTCGAGCCTTTAGATCTTCTAATAATAACAATTAAATTAAGAGATAAATAAAAGGCATTGGTTTGCAGTACCTAATCTAATAGGAAAATAGCAAGACAAAAACTATAAATAGAGTGCAAGTAATAACCAGTCCAAGGGAGTCACTAAACTTGATATTAATCCAACATTGATAATTAAGTATTCATTCAATTATTGATCATATTCTATGACCTAAAATCATACCAAGAAGCCTTGAAATGATTAATGAACCCTTTACTAGTTAAGCACATAGCATTGGTTTCAGAAACAAACAATCCATCAAAATCTCAATGCATTGCTTGGTTTTCCTATCCTCTTCTACAAGTGATTATTAATCAATAATCATATAGT
>JANHAO010025621.1:0-11304 GCA_026873985.1 Saraca asoca
CTGCTTGGCTCCTTTTTCTTCCCAACATTTACTAGCTTTGATTTTCTTTCAGCCAAGTGTTGACTTCAAGTTGTCAAAAAATGAGACACCGAAAGTTCTGACATGGGCTGGACTTTAACAGAAACAACTCTTGATAACACCAATTACCCAGGGACAACTACTACCTCGGCATAGAGGAACGTTGCTTCTCTTGTTTATTCTTTAATTAACTATAGTTTTGTTCTAAGATGTGAAATTTTCAATTTGCTATGTTTGTATTTGATGTTTTGCAGGTTATATGTAGTCTTCCTTCTTCTAGGAGATATAGTCTCAAGTCTATATTTTCAATTCTACATGCACTATTTGTTTAAGTAACGAAAAGAATAATTTCTTTCTTTGTTTGACCATCAGAATCAAATAATTTTAAAGAAAACAACACTGTTTATTTAGATTTAAATGAATGAACTTACACAATTATCTCAGCTGTGCACAATTTCTGATATGGCAAAGTTTGGTTGGAGGGAGGTAGTTACATCAATAGTCTATTGCTTACGAGTTGGGAGGTTCATTATTTCTAGTTTTTTTTAAGATATTATAAAATTGCGTTGCAAAACATCCAGATCAAGTGGCTGTAGTTTAGTGGTAAGAATTCCACGTTGTGGCCGTGGAGACCTGGGCTCGAATCCCAGCAGCCACACGCATGTTTTTTGTTTACCATGTTTATTCATGGGCCAACTTGGATACTTTCAACCGGATTTTGGCCCAAGTGCTGACAAAACCATAGCCCAATGCACGTAATGTTCTAACATTTACTTGGATACTTTCAGCCGGATTTGGGCCCAAGGGCTTACAAAACCGAAGCCCAATGCACGTCATGTTCTAAAATTTGTCTCACCGAAATTGAGCGGGCAAAGGTCACCGTCCGTAGTTGGGACAGTGGAGCGGAGAGCAAAAGAAGAATGGGGAACGAAGATGGTAGAAAATGGCGGTATACTTGGGAAGCACAGTCCCATATCCCAACGCTTCGTTTATTGCTTTTCAATAGAGGCGTTAAGCCCTCTCTTCACTGCCAGAATCTGAAGGTTCATAGTCAATTCTCACGCTCTCTGGTTGTAGTGAGCTGGTTTGAGGACGCTCAAGTCTCCGTTAGGGTTCCCATTCCTAAGGTTTTGGTTGACTCTGAATCGCCAGTGACTTTCCGAGCATGGGATGATCACATTGAGGTCAAGCTGGCGCTGCTTCTGCCAGTTGACCACCCTATTGTTTCCCGCTTCGATTCTGTGCTGAATCTTTCTGAAGACGAAGAAAATGTAGTTCCAGAAATATCCAAGCCTCTTGTTATGGAATATGGTAAGATGAAAGTATTTGTCAAGCTGTGCCTTATCCATTGAATATGTTCTATTGCTTTCAAAATTATATAAGCATAAACATTTATGCAATAAACCTTATTATCGATCTGTATTTTTGTGCGGCGTTGTGTTTTGCTTTGTTTGTTTGGTTCAGATACAAAGAGTCTATCCGCGAGGGGAGAAGTTCACTTTTACTGCAGAAATTGCTCATTCAGATTGACCAGAAGTCCAATCAGGTATGATGTATGTATTTGTTTAATTCTGATTATACTATTAATGTCGAGTTTGATTTACCTTGGTCACTTTCAGTTTTAGGCCTCTTACTTGTTAGCTTAGAACAATTGTTTGGTTGAAATGAAACAACGCATGTCAAGTTAGATAATCACATCTGTTGCTGAAAATTAGAGGGCCTTGTGGGTATAGAATATTTCTTTCTTTAGTTTTTTGTCTTCTCATTTTCCCTTCCCGTCGCTTATTTAGGAGTTTTATTGAAATGCCGTCAGTCAATTGGCGAGAGGTGGCTGACAACTGGTTTGGGGCTTGTTGTTGTTCATTTGGAAGTATAAGTGACAAGCTGGTGACAAGGTATGCAAATTCTTATACATGTGCACCTGGGACATGCCTGTTGAGCTGTACATCTATCACTCTTTGTAAGGATGATCTTGTGGAATGTAATTTTCCTGACTGGCATGGACAACAAGAGCATAATTCTAAAGCAGATATTTCTGAAAATGATGATATTAACAAAGCTACACTAAATTCGGGATTAAATGTGGAAAGAGCTTCTTCAACTTGCTGTGATCTTAGTGAAATGATCTATGCTGATAAGACTTCAAGGAGCCATGATGTGAAAGAATCCAATCAAGATGGCTTCTCTCATTCACCCCAAGATATAAATGTCCCTGAAGAGGCAGTCATAGCTTCTAGTTGTTGTTCTCATACAGCAACCAGTGTTCCTATTCTGGGTAATGAAGATATCGACCATAGGTTATGTGAAACTTCTGGACAAGAACAAAGACCAATAATAACCATGGAAATTCTAGAAAATCAGAAGTCTTTTCTAAATGGGTTTCTTGGTGATATTTTCATGGCTAGATTATCCCATCTTTCAGAGAAAATCGATTGGGTTGAATTTTTGTGCCCTCAATGTAAATCACTCCTTGGAGCTTATCCATGTTTTAAGGGCTCTGCGCCTGTAGATGGAGGAACACGATTGTTCAAATGTTATATTTCAACTTGTGTTCCAGTTGGAGGATCTGGGGACTTGTTCAGGTAGCAAAAGTGGCAAATTTTTTATGATCTATGCCATTCCTCCGATGAATTCCTTTTATATATTGTCTGAAGCTGATTGTCAAAAAATAGCTCTCATGTTGTTTGCCACATTTGCATACATTGGGTGGTAAAATAAGTATAACCCAAAGGGACCTAGTTAATGAATCCTTGAACATTTGAGCCTTTTTTTGAAAGGAAAAAGAAACACAGAGATATATAAACTCTGAACATTATAACTTTGGTAACTTTGTCTACAATAAGTCTCACAGCTTCTGCCAAGGTAAAATGGAGCATGTACTTAGGAGGCTTTTTTTAAGCTGCATTTCCTCTCTCTTGAAATCATATTAACATTTCTTTAATATATATGGAACTTGAGGATTGCCATGGAAATGTTTTACCAACATTGTTCATATATTTGTGATTAGGCATATTGTCAAATACAAGGGAATTTTAAGATATATGAATGGTAAAAATACAAGAGATCATGCAGTTGAAGAAAAGGGCTTAGCATTCATAAAAAAATTGTTTTTATTTTATTTAAATGTATTCCAGGATGAAGGGGGAAATACAAAAATAAGAGACAATAAGCTTCTTGATTATTTTGTGCATGCACGAGTGCATGATTGTGCTGGCCTTGTATTTCTATGCTATTTCTCTCATTTGCACTTTTACTGATATAAGCCTCGTAGAATTATCAAACTTACGATAAACAAAGAGAAAGGGATATGATCTATTTTTTTGAGCTTTGCTTGTTAAATATGGATGTATCAAACAAATTTTGACACATTACTTTTGTCATCAGGAAGTATACAATAGAAAAGATGTTTACTAATCAGCTAGTGGAATGTGCAAATGATGAATCAAATTTTAGATTTGTGGTTAGAGATCTGAAAACCAAATCCCCTGTCCTGCAAATCATTCTTATAAACCCAGATACTTGGTCCTATTCTGGTAGTTGTTCATGCAGAGAGGACACTGAAGAACCAGTGTCTAAAGTACAGCTACTGCCTGTCATCAAGGTGCTTTTTTCCAACTGTGGTGCTGAAACAGAATCTCAATTAAGGTTAGTTTATCGAGTTTTCTGTTTTATGATAACATGTGAAATTTATGGATTAATATTATGAGATGGTACCTGCTCTGTATCAAATTTAAGTAATGATTTATGTTGTTATTATTATTTCTTTTAGTTTCAGGAGTTCATTCTTTGTCGTCACATGTGTTTCTCTTTCTGCTTTTTGTATGACAGGCTTTGTAGTAGTTGATCTAGCTCTTTCATATCCCTGAAAACAGCTCCTTTTTGGAGGCTGTTTCTCTGCCCCCCTGAGACTTTTAGCAACCAAGTTAAAAGGGAAACAATAATTAACACTGTATAAAATGATGTCCATAGTACAATAAGATAGAAATCAAGATTGGTACCTCATAACTAAATAATGATCGGTTATGTATATCTTCTGCATTTCTTGCTTCCCAGAGTAAGACTTCAATGTGGGATACTGGTTCGTTCTAATTTAGAGATGGCCATGATTTCTGCAGGATGATAGAGGAATGGGTTATAAAGAATTCTGCTGAAGACATTTACATGCTGACTCATCAAACAGAAGAACTGATTGGAACTTTGATATCAGCGAAGGATATGTATCCACCTTCTTATGTTTCTCTTCAGGATTTATCTTTATCATCTCTTCAACGGTAATAGTCAACTCACCACTAGTTAAAGAATCCACTGGGCAACATGGATATTTTCCTGTATCATGTGAATGATATCAAACCAACACCAGGCATTGGAGCTGTTCTCAGTCATGCAGATGATATTTGGGATTTTGTCTACAATTTTTGGTGCCTGAATTGTGCTTATTTCAGGGATGCATATACTCAGAAATACCAGATCTTCTTTGCCGATTGCCAAAGAAAGGGGACTGTTAAATGCGTATGCACAAAGCGAGTGTTTGTTCGTGTTCGAAAATCAGTGTTTCTAGCCAACGCCTATTGGGAGATCCTTGCTTCGCTAACTGACCAAATCCGGGCATCCAGCAGCACTGGCAGAACTACTAATCATTCTGTGGCTGGCAGAGCTGCTAGTTTTAATTGACGCAGAGTGTGACCTGGCCATCAAGGAATTACTGCCATATAGCTTCGGCCTGATTAATTATCCAAAATTTTGCTTCAAATATGAGAGTGATCACGAGATTTTGTTGTATTTCTCTTGTAATGTCATTCATATGGTTATCCATATCTTTAAATACATACATCAGGTTTAAATACATCCATATCAAAACAGAACAGAAAAGTTGATTAATCAAGTGATAAATATACTGCTTAATGATTTTTAAGAGGAGGTTTTTAGGGTATTTGAAGTGATTGCTAAAGTATATAATATTTGAACCATTTTAAAATTTATCAAATTTATATTATGGTTAGTTTAAGGGAATGAAAATCGATAAAAAAATTTATTTGGTGGATACTGTGAAATAGGAATGTCCATTTTACAAGGAATGATCATTTTATGAAATGAAGGAATCTTTATTTTATCGTTAGAGTAATGGAAGAATAATCTTTTTAGATCTTATATCTTATATCTTTTATGTATTTTAAAATTATTTTTATATTAATAAAAAATTAAATAATATCATTTTTTTCAGTATTTTTGTTATAGAAATATTTTGATAATTATATTTTTAATAATAGAATTTAAAATAAAATATTTATATTATTTATAAAATATATATGATTTATTATAGAAAATTATTTAATATAAGATATATGAATCAAAATTTATTAATATACAAAAAAAGTTAAAATTATGAAAAAAAAAATTAACGAAGAATGAATCAAAGTCATACAATTATTATAATAATTGTTGAAGATTATTTTTTGTTATAAGAATATTATTATAATTGATTATTTTTTTATTTCATTCTTATAATATTTTGTTGTATCAAATATAAAAATAGAATAAAATACTTATTTCATATTTGATTATATTAAATATAATTATGAAGTAATTATTTTATTCTCATTTTTATTCCATCAAAATGAAGCATAAACAATAAATATTATTCTCAATAACATTATTTTTTTATCATGTTTGTATTCCTTATTTACTGTTGAAATAATTACCGTTGACAAACAATTCTAATTTTTTTTATCAAAGAGAAGTACCCATCATTAACAAAACAATAAAAGTAAATAAAACTGAGAATATTTGTATTGTCACCGTCTACTTTTTAACATTTGAATAAGTTTATTGTTTTAAAACAATAAAAGTAAATACTTATTTCATATGATTATATTAAATATAATTATGAAGTAATTATTTTATTCTCATTTTTGTTCCATCAAATGAAGCATAAACAATAAATATTATTCTCAATAACATTATTTTTTATCATGTTTGTATTCCTTATTTACTGTTGAAATAATTACCATTGACAAACAATTCTAATTTTTTTTTTATCAAAAAGAAGCACCCATCATTAACAAAACAACAAAAGTAAATAAAACTGAGAATATTTGCATTGTCACCGTCTACTTTTTAACATTTGAATAAGTTTATTGTTTTAAAAAAATAAAATGAAATTTATTTTACTAATTAAATAGATTGTTCATTAAAAATTGAGTTAAATTAGATTATCCAGGTAAAAGTGATTATAAATATAATACGGCGATAGAGGAAACCATGGGAGAAGAGAACCCATTTATAATAAATACTAATTATACAAGGGAAATGGCCAAAATGACGAAAATTCCGCAAAGTTCCAAAACGACTGACCTAAGACATTATAGGCGACCACGTTTTAGGATGCAAAGTAAACGACATGAAATTAAGCAACCGGAGAGAAGACTCGCCGTACTTGCCGTTTTCTACATGCCCGCCGTGTTCATCATTGCTTGCTCTGTGTCTTCCCGTTAGATGCAGAACTCATCTGAAATGTTGAGATAGTGCAAATTTACGGTGTATCCTTGAAAGCTTGAAGCAACATAACAGTGAGATACGCTTCGAAAATGCCTTTCACTACGTTAATCATTGTAACCGCAGGTCTCTTTGTCTTCTTATCCACTTTTGAAGACTTTTAATTTTTTTTATTATCTCATGACATATTGTTTAAACATGGCAATTTTCAATTTCTTTCAGCTATTCTGTTGCAGACACTCTCGGTTGCCTGCGTCGTGGTGCCGAGTTCCAATTGCTACAGTTTTGATAACTCTAGTCGAATTGTTGATTTCGTATCCTTCATTCTCTTACGCTTCAAACTTTTCTTATATGAAAAAAATAAAGATATACTTAGTAATGTATTATCTAAACTTTTCTTGGCTATTGATTTGGTATTTAATATTTAGAGTTGATAAAACATGTTTCTTATACTTTGATAGAATCCATAGTTTTATAACTGACGAGGTTGTTTATTACTTAACCTGCTAATCAGACTAGCTGGATTGGGCATCCTTTCGAGTATGAAGGGAAGGTAATGCCCTGGCACAGTTCTTATGTTTGATTATATCAATGTCTTAAGTTGTTGTGATGTCTGAATATTTTGTTTACCATTTCATTCACTTTTCCTTGATGCAGGATTCTGATTTGGTGGTTAGATTTTGCAAAGATGTAGAAAGTAGATCACAAACGGTACACCTTGCCACCATGCTTTCCACCACTTCTTCATTGTGTGCCCAATTTTTTCAGCTTGTAGAAAGAATAACATGTCTTTGTGCACCTCATGTAGAACATGCTCATTGTTTCAGTGATCAAAAGGCATATTGAATCACCTGGTTATATTTCTTCTCAAACCTGAGGCACCATTTCTTTAAAGTGCACATCATGAATTGCCTTGATCATAATAAACCATATTGGATTGCTTCAGCATTCTAGTTTTAAATTCATCCATTTGTTCTTGGTTAACATTTACAGTTGCGGATCTGAATTCAATTGGGCTGCAGATTCTAGTTACTCATTCCATCCTTTTGAAGCAAGGACTCATTTAAATTGTGTGCTGTCTTTCACTATTAGTTAAGTTGATTTACAGAAAAGGAAGTCTGAAATGGATCTTAATGTACACAATGAAGTGAATATGGTAACACAGTGCTCCTTGAAGCTGTTTGACAACTATTTAAATGTACGATGGCTTGGAAAAACTTAATTGGAAGAAGCCCTTGTATTAGTGGATCTTATATCTGGTCTAGATTTAATTAACTTCCAATTGCCGTGAGATCACTAATCGAGACAATGGAATGTATATTATGAGTAATTATTGCTGGGTTGCTATCAAAAAAGGTTATTGCTGGGTACTTGGATTTCTTATCACAAACCTTATTTAGTAATGCACATGAATTTTTCTTTTCTAATATAAAAATGTCATTCACTTCATTAACTGATGCTCAAAACTATTCAGGGTTATGTCGATTTTGGCCGATTTGATAAGTTCAACTACTTTGTTGCTGGTCCAGGCCAATCTGACTTTATCCAAGTAAGTGCATTCTCCTATTGTATTTTTGTTATATAAAGAACAGAGTCAATGGGTAAGGCCACTGTCTTAGGCATGCAATTTTTTATAGAAGTAACTCTACTAGATTTGTTTTTATTCCTACTTTATAAGCACATTAGAAGGATGTTAACTATATTAGTAAGAACCAGAAGTTGATCAAATGCAAAAATGTTCGAAGGATGATGCTTGCTTTTTCTTAAACACACAAGCAAATATTATAATTGAAATAAGGGACTTCCAAATTGCAAAAATGATAGGCCTTCAAAAAAAGGGCTTTCCATTGTATCTCTTTCATAGTGCATGCAGAACATCATGGGCCTCAGGCCCTCTGGAAGAGAGTCATAGGTTTTATATGCAAGTGCAGAGCTTGTCTCATGAAACTGTCAAGATTAAAAAATGTACTTTGTTTCAAACTTGATATTACATTCCACTTGCCTTTTACTTTCATTACAATATAACACCTTCACTTCTGCCTTTGAAGCTTAATGCATATTCTCAACATATGCAGGGGTTTTATAATGGGGACCTGATGAGTTGTGAGCATAGTTATGACAAAATGGGACGAACTGCTGAGGTTGATGATGCACTGAAATTATCTCATTTTTCTTTCTCTTGAGAATAAGTGGACAATGCATGAATGTTTTTACTATAATAAGTTCAAGGATTTTGGGACAATGCTCCTCTCATAATTTGATGCATGCACCTTCTCATTGTAAATCCATGTTTTCCAGGTAACTATCAAATGCGGAGGTTGCAAAAATGGAGAATGTCAAGGTTTATTTACTCTTTGTTTAAATGTCTATTTAACTACGTTTTGGACACCGGGCTACTTGTAGCTTGTGCAGCGTCTTAATCCTGACTCTGCCCCTCTCTAGGTTGCTTAGAAGTACATTTTATAGGTAATCTCTTGGATAATGAAGAAAAATGTAAAATAAGGGAAAAATATTGGAGAGGGCTAATAATCAGTCAATATGGTCAGAAAAAATTGTCCACTTTATGACATAATTTAATGATTTTTATAGTGCAGAATATCTTTTTATTTTGCTCAATGATTGTTTTAGTGTCATTTTGAAGTGGCCTTTGCCTTTTTTCTGTGTTATTCAAATGCAGCATGTCTCATTTGCATTTTTCTTATTTGCAGGTCGTCCCGGATGTATATGCAATGTCAAATATGAATCAAACTGCAGGTCTTCTATATTATACCTGTTTTCAGCATCTTTTTATTTTTAATATTTGGAGATGGACCTGCATTATCAATTTAGCATTAGCATTTGCATGATTAAGTTGAGTTAGCTGACCTCATCTAATGGGATAAGGCTTGGTTTGTTGTTCGATGATTAATTTGAGTCAAAGACAAATGACTGTTTTACTTGGATTGGTAACTTGAGAGGCAATCAGATTAGATCTTTAAAGACTCCTTTGCATTTTTGTTCTGTCCCCCTGAACTTTATAAGGGGATTGCTTTGCTATTTTTCAACTTGTCTCACAACTTATATCGATGAACACTACTATTGAATCAATCAGATGAAGGGTAGAAAGTATACATTGAAATGAGATATTTTGATAGTCTTAAATTGCTTCTGAGGATAGTAAAAGAGACATTGTAGTAGGTAATATCTGATGCTCATGTTCAATATGCATTATCTTATTGATTTGAGAAATGGCTGATCCTTCTGATTGTTAGCATTGCATTTTCATACTGTCTGTTATAGTATGATGTTTAAATGTATCCAAATTTGTGGATTTTTTTTTTTTTTTTGTCTCAGAGCTTTAGTTGAACTTGCAATTCCATGTGAGAAGCCAGGTCCCAGAGTATTTCAAGGTTTCACAGTTGGTTTTCATCCAAGATCATGGGAACTTGTAATCAGCTGTACATTTCTGTTGATGCATATTTATTTGTTTGCTTTAAGAGAATATGCAAAAATTGAGGAATTAAAATATAATAATAATTTTTTATCATTTTGTGAAATTGTAGGTTTATAATGGCTTGACTCAATTTGGTTTTGAGAAATCACGCCTTGATTTTCGGTACTGGATAATTGCTATTTCTATTTTTTCTTTTATGTTAAACAAATGGGGCTAAACGCCCTGCTTCTTTTAGTCTATCATTTGTTTTAGGTTTTTCAATCAATAGGAGTCGGTATTTGTGCTTACGAAAAAGATTTTTTTTCTATTCGTTATAAATGTGTTATGTTTGCATTTTATAGCTTTCAGACAGAGCAGACTCGAGTTGTGCTATATATGACTGCAGTTGCTTCTCTCTCATCTTTGGTTCACAAGCCTAGTTTCCAGGTACTTCTGTTATAGTTTCAGTCCATGGAGAACTGTTATTATCTTGTTTTCAATGTACTTGATACATGACCAATTTTGTTGCGATTAGTTAGGTTCTTCCAGATGAGGGCTTGGAGGTTAGATTGTCTGGATCAGCAGCAAATGGGGAGCCCCCAACAACTTTGTCTCCCACAATGTTGATTGTGGATTGGAATTGTATGCTTCCAAGTTCCATTTAGATGCTTTAATGTGCTGTAGAACATCTCTGTTGAACTTGTACCTGACAATTCATTTTCCAGGTTTGGTGGCCCGTGATACTCCCTATGAAGTTAATATCACAATCCCAGTTGAGGGTTATGAGCCAATTCAATTTTTTCTTACAAAAATGTGTGGTGAGTTATGCTAATTCACCTAAAAAATTCTAAAATCTTCAAACCCTACCCCTTTGCTCTATGTGCTTTTAATAATAGGAAAAGCAGACTGTCATAATGGTCAATCTTAGTTGAATTAAAAAGATAACCCTGTTTATTCACTTTTGCAGAATATAAGGAAGAAGAAGGAGGAGGTGCCACAAGAGGATGGGCAATATTCGGGGTTCTATCTTGCATGTATAGCAACTTTCAATTCCTTTCTATTTGTGTTATAATTATGTGAAGTGAAATGGTGAACCTACAATGACAGGCTCAAAATCATAAGACATGTTAATGTTTTCTTATTCTTTTTGCATACTAACATTCAGAACATGGCAACTTGTCATTGAGCAGATTCTTTGTCTCTTCAACATTGTTTTGTTGTGGATGGTTCATTTACAAGACAAGAGTGGAACGCCAGGTCCCCCCCCCCCCCCCCCCCTTTTTTTTTCCCCTTTTTTTATTTTTTTTTTTTTTTTTTTTTTTTAATTTTTATTTTTTTTTTTTTTTTTTTTTTTTTTTTCTTTTATTTTTCTGTGATTTTTT
>JANHAO010025622.1:0-11302 GCA_026873985.1 Saraca asoca
CCATTAAGTTTTTATGATCACTGCAATTTTATTTTGTTTATAGTTACATATTAGATCTCATGAACAAACTAATCAAGTTTAGATCTTGGCCTTTGTGTAATTTATCCTTTGCATGATTAACAAGTATATGATCCACTATCCTTGATTAATTAGCATGTTTAGAGCACTAATGTTTGCCATTTGGTACACCTTAACATTAAATAACATATATACCTATATTCCTTTATGATGTTTTTTACATGTTTGCAATAGTCCTTCTGCTAATGAATAGCATGCATCTAGATATGAACTCACATATACCAAACTATTTATTTAGTATTCTTGAAGAAGTATGATTGTGCCCTTGGCCATAATTCCATTCTCACTCATTGATTTCTGTGTTCTTTCCCATATTGTGTATTATGAGTATTGGAAACAGTAAATTTTCTTGTGTATTGTTGATTTCTTCTGACATCTAATTATACGAGACATATAATTTATTATAAGATAATTATGGTAAAATGTTATTGGAGTAAAGTAGTTGAGAGGAAATGTTGTAATTTTATTATTTGTTATTGTGATAGAAATAGTTCATCTATAGTTGTGTTTTTTTTTTCTTACTTAAGAAATAAACACTAAATTTAAATGTACTTTTTTATTTACTTTGTTCAGATTTCTCTTTTGAATTTCGTTGTAGAATTAAAGTACTGCAATCCACCCTTCTTGTTTGAAAGTGCTGACCATGGTTATAGTGGAGAGTTGGGAAGTTCTAACAGCAGTAAACTGGAGAGAATTGTCTTTAGCAGTGGGAAGCTTGTCATACTTGATAAGTTACTCGATAAGTTGCATGAGATCAAGCATCATGCTCTGATTTTCTCTCAAGTATGTTTAACTGGTGAAAGGTTTATACTACTTGGTAATTATCATCAGAAGCTTTTAGCTTAACAATGTTGTATACAAGTGTTTTTTGTACAATTTTTTATTTCATGGATAAGTTAAGCATACCTGTTAATTCTGTGTCAACTGAAAGATGATGAGGTTCTGGGAATTGAAGGCCATGCACTGCATTTCTGTCTTGATGAACTTTTATTTGTCTATGTTTTTTAATTGTTTAACTCTGCATTTCTATCATAGTCTTGGATATGAAAAGCTACACACTGCACCTTCACTAAGTTTTAATTACATGAGGTACTATTCCTAATGTAAGTTTATTTCTCTCCTATTTGTTCTTTATAGGAAGCTTCCCAAGATGTCTTGTGGTAGTTCTTTAGGGAATTAACATCATTTAGGTATTGCAAATGGTGTCAATATGTTCATTATATCCTATTCAAAAGGTTGCGTTGCAAAGACATGGAGACTTTTTGTGAGGCACAGCTTACACTTAAGATTTCCTAAACCATACTTAAACTTGCATTCTTAATTTTATAGTTTAAAGTAGAATTTATTCAATGATGGCATTGGTACTAACTGAAAGGGACCATTCCAACTTTAATCTTTAATCTATAATACAAAGTTTACAAACTAAATGAACACTTGTTCAAAGACTTATTTAATGACTTGCTTGGAAGTAGAGTGGGCATACCTTCAACCAGAAAAGCACATAAAGTAGTAGAACTGCAGTAATGCCAAGATAGAGGATGGCATATATAGCATGTATAGTAGAAGTTGGGAAATTTTTCAAGTTCAAACCTAAGCGTAATAGCTGTAAAAGACATTTGAGAATGACAAATATTACTTTCATGTAGGAAGATTGACTAAGCCAAAATATGATTACGTAGCAAAACCACAATTTTGTGAAAGCCCTAAGTCAAGACAACATAGAACACAGCTGCTAAGTCAATTAATAAACTTCACCTTTCCTGCCTTTCTATAAACCAGAAGTAAAAGAAATATATGCATATACTAAATTAAACCATAAATTCCAAGCATCTAGATTGGAAATACACAACTTAATCTAGCAACCTAAGGGGATCCAACAAAAGTTTTTTGTTATTATTACAAAGTAAAAAACAAAAGACAAATGACGATTATAAGAAGACTTACCCCAACCAAAAAGCCAATGAATGGTAAAAGGGTCAAACTCAAGAAAGCAAGAGAGAGCTTCTGGGGTGGTCGCTTTTCTAGTGCCCTGAATATATGGCTTATCTCTGCTTTGGGCCCATATCTTGAGTAAGGATCAACTAGCAATGGAGGAGGACAGGCTGCCTTCCCAGGTGCTTCTAGAAGATCTAATTCAACATGTCCAAGAATACAATAAAGGGGGAAAACTCAATCACAGATTCTAAGTAACTTTAACAGACAAGAGAAGTTTTTTTCTTTCAAGGTGAAGGATATATTGCTAATTTTGTCCAAAAATTTATCTTATGTTTCAGTTTGCATGAAAACCTCTACCTTGCAACAAACGTTTGGTTGAATAAGAAGGGAAGATCTTAATGCTGTGACAAACATGTTCATGTTAAACATAAGTTCATCAATGGTAGAAAGATAAAACTTCTAATTACATGACAAAGAAAATAAGAATACTCCACAACTTTCAGTGGCTAATAGAACATGTCTAGTAATTAAATTAACCCATGAAGGAATCTCAACAACCATCTACATATCCAAAAGTATATTTAGTAACATTTGAGAAATTGTAAAAAAAAAAAAAAACTAATAGTACCAATCAAACCAGTTAGCTCCATTGACCAAATATGTTTGGAATAAGTTATTAGACAAACCATAGAATGAGAAATACAAATAATTCTAGACCATAAGAACACACTTATTTACATTAATGTCAAATTATTTTATTTGACGTGTATCTGGCAGCTAGGTATAGTAGAATAAATGTGAAGCTTAGGAAAGGATTCAATCTACCGATACAAATAAAAACACATTTCAGAACCACAAAAGATCAATAGAGATTGAAACAAATGGAAGATTCAAAGGTAGCTAGCTATACTGCCTTTGAAATTAACAGGTCTAGTTGTGTGTATTACAAACATCATTTTCCATTCTAGATAATTAAACAAAAGTATTTCTCTAGAAAAGAAACATAGAAGTCTAGGTGAGAATCAAACTCAAACTAAAGAAAAAAGAGCCCTCGAAAGTTGAAAAATCATTTCAACAAATCATTTTCATCTTTAAGAACTCTCTATTACTCTGGGGTGACTATGGCAACAAAGAAACTTACCGGTGGAAGGCAATGGGTGATGTGGTTGGCTATAGTATGGAGACACTCCGAGGTCAACAAGGAAAAGCATGGGGCAGCTAAGGGTATTGCCAAAATGCAGATTTTTCACAGTGGGAAGAAATTAAGTCAGAGGTGCTATTATGGTATGTGTAGAAGCTACGGATTTTAGTTGGTGAATTTGAATTTTAACATAACGGTGATTATCACTTAAACCACCGCTTATGTTAAAAAGCCATAAAACATAGTGGTAGTTTCTACTTAAACCGTCACTATTGTTAAAAATTTCTTAAAATATAGCTATTAAAAAATTTAAAGGCGGTTAGCGTAACTGCTTCTAAATAACTGTCGTAAACTAGCGCATTTTTTATTGTGAATATCATCAGTGAATTGTTTATTTAATTTTTTAATCAATATATAAGTTTAGTTACATGCAAGTAATTAAAATTAAAATAACCAGTGAGAGCTCATCCCGAACAAGATAATACAATATAATAAGTTAAATAAAATTATGTCACTAATTTATAATTTAACATAACATAAAAAATTTGGATCAAATAATTAAAATCAGTATTATTGAATTTAACATCTATTTTAGTATGATATAAAATATTATTAGTAAATATTACTAATAACATGCATAAGATAATTTTACTTTTTAATTCCCACTCTTGTTTGGGATTATTTTTTCTTAATGTGGTTGAGGACCATTTTATTTTATTTTATTATTATATGAAAGATTTATATAACTAACAATAGAGTTTCACACATATTTTGATAATTTTAAATTATATATCTAGCTTTAGCAATGAAAGAAAATGAAGAATGATATATTTTTTCCTTGAGAATGGTTAATTTCTCCTCTTGAAACAACTTCCATAACACCATTTTGTAGGTCATATCTTATATATTTTTAGTGAGTACAGATATATCATAAATTTTCAGATTTAATCATTGTGTATGTAACCAAAAATTATTGGAGAATCTTTTAGCACAAAAATTTATGTATTCCTCAAATCTTGTTATGCATTAAATATTAAAGAACTCTTTCATCACAAGTTTAGTTCTTTCTTAGAAATCTTGCAATCACAAGTTTGAAATTAATAAATTACTAAGTCCTTAAGATTGAAAATAATTTCATAACTAATAGTAATATAGTACCTTTTTTATTTAAAATATTAGAAAAGTAAATTTTATATTTACCTAAATTAAAATTATTCTAACATCTTTAGTAAAGTAGTGGTATTTTTTAGGCTTTTTTTTTTATGTGGTAAGTGCCTTGTCACGCCTCCCATCACAAATACACAGACATGTATAATATTACATCATGAGTAAAAATTTATATTTTGTTATATAAATGTTGATGAGCAATGTATAATTTTCCATCACAAAATGTACATCAATAATTTCTATAAATTCAATTAGTATAACAAAAAAATATATTAAGTATGCTCTTTTAAAGTAATAAAGTTCAATAGGAAAAATTCATTATAATGAATGAATTTTTTTTTTCATTTTTGATTTAGTTAGTTAAAATATTGTTTTAATAATCTCATCAAATTTTAAGAAATTTATATTTGTTAATATACATAATTTTATGCAACTATTAACTTTGATTTTTGATCTTTGTTGGATATTTTTGTAAATTGATAGATCAATATCTATATTATTTGCAAGGTGAATATTTCATCACTTTTAGCTATAAACATGGTCAAATGCTTTGAAATTTTGTTAATTTAATTGCAAATTTTAAACATATTTGATTTGGTTCGACGTTGCACTACTTTTATTTCTATAATATTCATTTTTATGTACGTAATTTGATTGTTATATCACATGCATAATTGAGTTTCTATAGTATTCATTTTTATTTATGTAATTTGATTGCTAATTAATTACATTGTAATTAAAAAATTGATTTAATTCATATCATGAAATTACTTACATTAATAAATATAAAATGAATTAAAATTTTGGTTTAATTCATAGCATGAAAGTACTTACATTAGTAATTTTTTAATTTGATTTTAAGGTCTTGGTTTGATATCTTTAAAAATCGATGGATCAAAAGCTATATTATTTGCAAGGTCAATGTTTTGTTACTTTTGGACGTTGACATGGCAACATGCTCTTAACTTATTTACAAACTTTAAACATATTGAGTGTTGCTATACACCCAGATTTTACAATCTAAAAACATACACTGGAACCCTAAACCAAACCATTTATTGATCTTGTCATAATGACATCTAGTTATAAAAATAGTGAGAGTTATTATAAAATACATTTTTTAATTATTACAATTGTTTTAATTTGATTCCTTGGCTTTTATACAAATTCATTTAAAAAATCTCAATGCACAATGATTATTAACACAATTTATTTGCATGAATATAATTCATCATTAAATTTGATCTAAAAATTGATTTAATAGATAAACAATTTGCAATGCATAAAAAATGTGTATGTACCTATCATAATTATTTTTTTTTATGAAAAACACATATTTAAGTTACACTTTTCAATTTAAAAGATACAAGAAGTATCTTAAAAGATTTCTTTTCATCAAAGAATTTCTCCTTAGTTTTTACCAATTTGACAATCTCTCCATTTTAACAATTTTACATTATGGTAGTATTCCCCACAAATCATGTCATTTGGTACACATCTTTAAAACCAAATTGTGGAAGGTTCAGTGTTTTTCAAACATATTTGATATGACTCATAATTGCATTAATAATAAACAATTGTTTTTTATAAAATATTCAAACTACTGAATATTCAATATATCAAAATTATATAAAAAGACATTATATATATATAAACTCAATTCGCATACGATATATGACATTATCTCTTTGGAGGTTTATAATTGATATGATTATATTTTTTTATAATCACAAATATAGTTATATATATTCTATTAGTAAAATTTTATTATATTTTCTTATGCCTTCTTAGAATCAAATAGAAAAGAAGGAACAGGAGAATACATACCATGATTTTATATTGCTGATTCTTTTTTAAATGATTTTGATTTACTTCAAAATAATCATCACTAAATTCATAGAGCTCAAGTTTCAATTTGAGTCATCTGTAGGTCTTAGAGAGAAGATTGAGAGAATGACAGATGAAATATAAGTAAGTGTGAAGATTACATAAGAAAATCTAAAGAAAAATATGAAAACCAAGAGTGAATAATTAATGGGAATAAATAAAATATTAGAAATTGGATTGTCAATTCTATCTCTAGGTTTATTTGAATTGATAATTTTTAGTCAAACATCAATCATATATAACTATAAAAAAAAAATAATTCAAGTAATTTTAGAGAATTACACAAATTAAATTGAAAAAGATTACATGAGAAATTAAAGGCCAGTAATAATATAAACAAAATTGGAGAGTTTGTCATTTATGCTAGTAATAGTAGAACAAATTAAGCTCATGAGTTATTTTATAGGAAATCATCTAATTAATAAAAAGGAAATAATTATTTGTATTTAATTATTTGATTTAAATTTCCAATTAACAAAATGTAAGGAATAAAGAAGTTCTAGATCGAATTAATAAATAATTGGACTTCAATTTTGATTTTATTTTATTTTTACTTTTTTATATTAATTGTAATAATTGAGATCTTTATGTTACAATTCATGTTGATAGTTAGAGATATTCTTTTACAATTAACGTATGATTTATTATATTTTTAATTTTAAAGTTTGACTTAATATTGTATTTAATTGTATTGATTATGTAGTGAATATAATTGTTGTGAGCATGTGATTAGGGAGATAATTTATTTAAATAAGGTATTTAATTAAAACTAAATTCTAAAGAAAATACAAAACCCAAATTTGATTTGTAAAATTAATTGATTAAATATTATATTCAAAATTAGGACGTCTGAATCTCCCAATTTTAAAATTTTGAATTTTGATTAAGTATTGTAATTAATTGTATCAATTATAATAAATTAATACATATTTTAATTTACACACTTATTTGATTCATCTTTGCATTAATTATGAACCAATTATAATAGTGAATAGCATGTAGTGATCTTTTAAATTCTTAAGTTGATTATTTAGGAATTTAAATAGTGGCTTAGAGTATATAATTTTTACTTTTAAAATTTTGATAGTATTTTTTTAAATTGATTATATATGTTTTAGTTGAATCATGCGTTATTTTTTAATTTAAAAATTTAAAATCTGAGTCAATTCTAATTTAAATTAACATAAAATTAATTATGATAATTGATTTCTTTAATATTATAATTAATTTGAATTATAAATTAATTAATTAGACTAAGGAAATATAGTTTATAGTCTGCCATATGATCTTAGTGTTATGTTGAGTGAAGAATTTTAAAGAGATTCACTTGCCTCTCTCTAATTTTATTTGCTCTTTTTAGTTCAGATATTGTATACCAGATCTTAGGATTTGGGAACACCGTTTTGCGTGAGAATAGGGTGAGGTCGGACCATGATTGAAGAGTCCAACACAGCTTTGCTTTGCATACCAAATGCAATGAAAAGCAAAGTGAAGTCAGGCACTTCGAATGACTCTCACTCCACAAGTTCAGTTCAAAGTCTCTCTTGGTGATTCCTATGCTTGTTTCTCTGCCCTTCACTTTACTACAGTTAGCTCTATTCCCCTTATTGCTTCTTTAACATCTACTTGAATTACCGAGCTTCAAGTTTGAATTTTGAGAACCCATCAGAAGATTGATAAGAGACGAGGTCAAAATATCCCATTACCCAGTTGAAAACATCGCCTGAGACGCCCAGTTTTCGGATTTCTTCCCATAGGGTTTTGTGGATAGGAATACTCTGCGAGAATAATTTCAGAGCGGAAATTTCCTTTCAAGTTTGTGAGACAGTCTTTAGGGGGATAGATGGAAGCTGAATGCCATAAATTCTGGTATGAATTTTCCATATTTCGTTATTTATTTATCTGCTGTGATTGTATTTACGTGCTTTTAGTTTTGGATGGTTAGCATGGAATGGCGAGAAAAGAAAATTATGGACTCAAGCTTTCTTAGCTCAGAAAAGTGACTTCGAACTTAAGTTGATAAAGGTTTCACAAGGTTCCAATATTGGTGCTGTATTGCAATGGAAGCATGCTGCTTTTTAGTAATTTTGTACTAAATGATAATAAACAAAACTTATCTTGGTGTAATAGCATAAAACTTAGGTTTTGTGAGAGAAGGTATTACCAATGGCTTTCCTATCGATTATGCTTATGGTTTCTTCAGAGGATTGCTCTGGTAGACTTGCACAGATATCGGAGAGAGCATTTGAACTTATGCCTTTTTTCTTTTTTGCATCTATTAGGCCTTAGGAGGATATTTTTCATCCACCTAATGCTTCTCTCTTCTCCAGCGACTAATGAGTGGGAACTCACATCAGTCTTTACGACTAAATGATTAAAGAGCAGCTATGATAATGTAACAGAAACTATCAAAAAGTTGCTATTAGATAAGCAAGCAAGACAAATATTCGCAACTATTCATTTTAGTGATTTCTTGGGTTGTTACATGCGACTACTAGATATTTGGAGCTTGGGTTGTTACATGCGACTACTAGATATTTGGAGCTTACCTAATAGTATTTTCTGTTGTTTCTCAACCTGGTTGTGTTTTTAGACATTGATTATTAATTGTTATTTTTAAGGTCCAATCCAAGAAAGATTGAATTTAGTGCTGTGGACACAAAACATTTTGAATGAACTGACTTTCTCCACTTGTGAAATCAGGTCCAAATAAAAAGCCTGATGCTGAGAATGATTTTGGATTTCAAGTTATGGAAGATATATTTATGGTGCTGCAGACAATTGACCGCAGAACACCATATGGGGACCTTTCTCTGGCTGCTATTATATGCATTCAGCAATTTTTTAGCGGGTAAATACATGTGCAGCATTTGTATTTGTTGATTTGTGATAGATGAAACATTGAAGAACTCCCTCATAAAAATCACCACCTTGTATCATTGATTTCTTAATTCTATCTTCCAGACTATTGGCTTACTAGGAGACGAAATCCATGAGACTGGATCTTGGTGTGATGGGTAACAGGTGCAAAAAGCAAGAGTTGGGCCGTTAGGGTCTGCTCTCTTTGACTCTGCTGTTTCTGTTTCTTCTGGCTCAAAGTGAGTAAGCTTCTTCAAACTTCCTTCATTTGAGTTGCTAAGCCATAAATTTGCAGTTGATATTGTAAATAAATTCATGACCAGCATGCATCATGAATTATCTTCCCCCTGCTATCTCTACCTACCCTGCACTTTTATTTTGCACAAAGAAGCATGATTTGGTAATTGGTGTCTATTGGCATTTGGAAAATGTTGCCATGGAAGATCTTTTGGTGAAGTCACAATACATGATCAGCCACCATCAAATACTATATACAAAATATTATTGCTGCAATGTTTCTGCAGCAACTGAATGTCTCACTTCTCAAAATATGTGCTATTTTACTTTCAGGCCAAACTCAGGTACAGTATTATGTGCAACAGGATATTGTTATTCAAACAAGTTGTTTTCAAAAATTTTCTTTTAGTGGTATTTTGAGAGAAAATTTAAATCTCCCCTGTTGTCTTTGATGCCTGATAATTTTTATTTGATCTGACCCTCTCTCAGGCTACTACTGAGGTTGCATTGCTGCATTTATCTTCTGCTACCATTCTAATGATTTTCCCATTCAATTACCTTATTTCCTTCACACAAGAGCACGAGTTCAAAGAGATATGGTTAAGAAATTCACGAGTTTCTTAAGGGAGCGTTGGCATAGTGCCTGCCACCCCAGCAGTGGTTTTACCATTTGAAAGGAACGAGGCTAGATCGAAAATTCCAAGAAAGGAAATTGAGGACCAAGCAAAATCACAAGGAATTCAGAGCAGTGATAAGTCCAGATAGATTGTGGCATTCTCAGAATGGCTTATAACATAAAAGATTCAGGTTTCTGCTGATTTATTTTAAAAGAAACGGTAAACACTCATCTACCAGTTTTGCACTCTTTAGCAATATTATATGGACTATGAAATGTGACAAAATGGCAATTTTGTATGGGCAGAGTTGGTTCTCAATCTTGAGTTTTTCCCTTGGAGATGAAGGATTTCTGAAGCTTTATAGTATATCCTTAAATCTTGATGTCTTCATATTTATGTATAACAACTTTAGATTAGCCCCTCAAAAATTCTAAAATCGTATATGTTCTATAAAGATAAAACTTTTGACACTTGGCTCCTTGAAGCTAAAAAACTCAGTTCACCACAGCTGACAGGTACCCATCAGAAAAGAACAATCTCATAGTGCATGTGCTCTTTTGCATTTAAAATTGGCTCTTTTTTTCTTTTTAATGCTGATTTTTGGGGAAAGGTATGTACCAATTGCTGTGCGCATGCAAGTAGTCCAAAAAATTTAGGAAGATCAGCATAAGTTTTAAATCATTATTAGTTGGAATCCTCTCAGTTCCTGATCAAAGCCCTAGCTAAGATAGGATTTAAAAGACGTGGAATGTATCTTATAATTTATTACTGAGAAAATGCATATACATGATGTGTGAAGCCTTATACATCAAATGGCATCCTTAGGTAACTGAGTATTGAACTCATTAAAGAATCAATGAATGCAAATAGTTCTAAAAAGGAAAATTGAACTAGTCAAATCTGCTTTGAAAATATTATCTACATTTATGATCTGCTAAGATTTGATCCATAAATTGGACATGAATGCCAATGGAAGCATCAAAATCCACCACATTTGAGGCATGGCCTTATAAGCTTTTGATGTATTACATACTAGCTGATTGTCATGGTAAGAGCACACTGATTTCTACATTCAACAAGAATATTTAAAAACTATATTACATATATGCTGGTGAATAAGGGTATGCATATTTTTAAATATCTATTAATTGCAATTTAGAAGTATTTCTAGTTCTTAAAAAGTCTTTTTTTAAAATATATATATCAATGAAAATTCTACCTGGTTCTGCAGAATGCTATAAGAAAGTCTGCTCCTGAGCATGTTGAATGCTTGTCAGGTCATCATTTGCATAACTATATGCAGCAGGACAAACTTGTTTGAATTTCTTTGAGTAGTTTGAAGGCAAACAAGTCACAGGGTTTCCAAATGTCCCTCTGCAGC
>JANHAO010025623.1:0-11307 GCA_026873985.1 Saraca asoca
TTAGTTTAGATGTTTATACTTGATATGTTATGTGTTTATGGTATATAGGCAACTAGCTATATAATTTTTAGTTTAGATGCTTATACTTGATTTTGTATTTATTAAGATCAAGAAGGCTTGATAATAATATTGTTTAATTATGTGTTTGTTTACTTTAGAAGACACGACAATACTTGAAATTTCTTTTAGGTAATTGATTGTGTTCATTGCATACATAGGCAACTATATCTAATTTTTAGTTTAGATGTCTATACTTAATATATTATGTATTTATTGTATATGTGTTTATTCTTACTAAATTATATATATAAAAATGCAGCTTGAACTTAAATGGATGAACACAATAACACTTGAAATATTCTTACCTAAAGCTGTCATTAATGTTGAAAATTGAATAACAGCAGAAGGTTTAATTGAAGGAGGAGCACAATTGAGAAAATTTAATCAGAAAGTAAGTAAAATGATTATTATGTATAGACTTATTATTAAAATGACATGTTTTGATTTTTAATTTAATTTTGTAATGTCTTGAATTTTTGGTTGATCAAATAAAATGTTTGGAGTTGTTAAAACTGGGATTGTATTGAGTGATTGTATATTTTGGTTTTATGTTTGTTTTTGTAAAGATGTAAAATAGCAGCAGGTTTCTATAAAAATGTATCTAGCTAGCAGTAAGTTTCTATAAAAAGAAAAGAAAAGAAAAATGCAACTAGCATCAGGATTTTTTTAAGGGAAAAGATGTCATTTTTTTAAATCAAAAATTGACATCTTTAGCCGTGCTGAGAAAAGGCATCGATTTTCAATATATGCAATGTCATTGGTAATTGAGAAAAGACGTCATTTTGTTATTAAAAAAAGCTGACATTTTGGTGAAAGAAAAGACATCAATTCTTCATAAAAAAAATTGATGTGTAAAAATAAAAAGATATTGGTTTTATATTAAAAAATTGATGTTGTTTCCTTTTCTACATGTTAGTATAAAAAACTGACATGAATTGTTCTAATTTACTACATTGCTCAGATAGATGTCGATCTCCAAACTGATGTAGAATATGTAAAATAATTGATATGGAAATGTGCTTCTGTAGTAATGATGGCCAGTCGACCTACCATGTTTGTACTAACTAGTTGGCCACTTCCTAGGATTCGATCGACTAGTTGATCTGGTTCATAAGGCCCTTCATAGCCTGAGTCCTTTACCCAACCTATCATGTAGTCTTATCCTGATTTGAATTTTAATTTATGAAATTTCATTTTGCTATCTTTTTCATCAAGTGACTCACTCTTGTTTAAGCCTATATTCTAGGGATATTATAACTGGTCACCCTTTTGAACTCACATTTGAATCCAGTTAGGTTAATGCTATAGGGTGTTATTGAGAGAAAGATAGGGGAGAGGTGTAAAGAGAGAAGGAAGGAAAGTAAAGAGAGGAGGATTGATTATGTAATATAAGACGATTTAAGGAAATAATTTCTTTTAATTAAAAGGAGATATCATTTTCTCCTAAATACACTCTCATTTTTTATTGACCAGAATTTCTTTTGTATTGATCAACTTTCTTATTCGCTCCCAATACAAAAAAATTAGAAAAACAATTTCCAAAAAAATATTTTCTCCTCAAACAAACATAGCCTAAACAAAATCTTGAACAATGAATATTCATGTAATTGTTTTATTCGATATGTAATGAGGCACTAAAGCCACCCAAAAACTTGGAAATTTTCAAAAAAATTTCTTTAATTTTCTATTTTTTAAAAGGATATTCATATTTAATCCCAAAAAATTCAAATATCTCAATCCGTCTAATAATTTTTCTCTAGCTCCTGTACACAGTTCATACCATGACAACTTTGGAGAGAAATATTATTCATTATATAATATAAAATCATACATTATATCTAGACACAATATAAAGTTATTTTTTGACGGGTGATGAAAAGGCCGTTGCAATTGACTAGAATAAATTTGTAGACTTATTTATCGAGCCAACCCTGTCTGACGAGAATGACCTGATCTAGGTCTTGATCGATTATTAGATCCTTTAAATAACCTACGGACCAAAGCAGGTTTATTTGGTATTCAAAACTCAAACCCAATACCTAAACCTAATTGAAAGTTAAATAAGTAAATAACGATTATTATTAAACAAGTACATATTGCATATAAGTTTTATCCACTAAATATCAACCCCAAGATCCTTCTAAGTTTGCAGGATCATTATGAGTTCTTCAATCAAATCAAACCTCGCTAGTTGCATATTCGAAAATGTTAGTCATGTCTATATAAAATACAAAATATTCATCCTTTTTATAGCAGATCTCAGGAAAACATTTTATAACTATATTATTATTATTATTATTATTATTATTATTATTATTATTATGACAAATTACTTCAATTTTTTCTGAAGTTTAGAGTAAATATACATAGATCTTTCAATTTTGAAAAATTGCTCTGACTGACACCTTCTATTAGTGATAGAAGTGGATGGTGTCAGGGGCGGATGCAGGATCTTTGGGTAGTGGGGACTGGCCTGATTGGGCCTGTTCTCTAAAATAGAAAAATTTATAATTTAATCCCTAAATTTTCTACTTCCTTTCACTATAGTTCATTTTTAAAGAATCTTTTCAATTTAGTCCCTGCTAAATTTTCAATTTAGTCCTTCTATCACTTTTTTTTTAGTATTACAATATATTTTTGAAAAAATTCAGTGGGGGCCCCATTGGGCCCAATGTGGGTTCGCCCAGGGATGGTGTTAAGTCTAAAAGTGAAAAGTTCAATTTGCCCTCATATGTGCATTGTTGTTGCTGTACCTTGTCATAGTCTAACAGTTCCATTGTCAAAACATGTGGCACTTAAACTTTTCATTTAGCACTTAATCAATTAGCTTGAAAATAAGTCAACCAATCAATCATGCACATCATCTTAGTTTCAAAAATAATGAATAATACTTATAATTTATAACATATCGAGATAACCATAAGCACAAATTACATAGCACATAGCAACTAATTCGCATATAAAGATAACCAAGTCATTTATATTAACAATCATGATGAGTTCGTGCGATTCGAACAAATGAGGATAAATATAACCAAAAACAGATAAATTTTGTAAAACAATATTTCAATTAAAGAGTGATTATTTCTTTATTCACATTTAAAAGCTTTGTTACAGACTTCCAAGTGTATAGGAGAAGCTTATGGCCACACACTTGATCCCCTAGACGAATGGCTTGATGCCTATATTGGGTCACTAGATACTCTCTCTTAAAGAGCATTGTAATTTAAAGTCCAAATAACAAGAGTAAACATACTTTTTTTGAGTTGACACAAGATTTTTCTTCTAACTCGAAAGGATTCTAATGCACCGCAGCATATCGATGCAAATATAAAACTTCAAGAATCACAACCATGTGCTTATTTATTTGTACTGGATAAGTTACCTTGATCAAAATTACATAAACACCCTCAAAATAGGAGAAAATAGGAAAATAATTTATGTGAACATTTTCTTTCAAATTCTCACCACATAATCTTCTCTTTATGTTTGATTTTTGTATCAAGTTTCATCCGAATCCAAGTACATTTGCTTGCCAATGTATATGTTTTTGGCTTATGTGTTTTCTTTGTAATAGTTTAGGAAGAAATTAATAGATTACACTTAATACATCAATTAACACTAAACCAATTTAAAAAAGAAAAGATTCATTAACATTACAATTAATTAAATAACAATTTTTATATTAAATTACACTTACTATAGTTAATTACACTTGTTCCAATTTTGCAAAAAAAAAATCATTAACAATACAATTATTTAAATAATAATTTTTATATTAAACTACACTTATCATAATTAATTATACATGTTTCAATTTTGCAAAAAAATTTCATTAACATTACAATTAATTAAATAATTTTTATATTAAATTACACTTATTGTAATTAATTATACATGTTCCAGATTTGCAAAAAAAAAAATTATTAACATTACAATTAATTTTATAATTTTTATATTAAACTACACTTATTGTAATTAGTTACACTTTCCAGTTTAGCAAAAAAGTTCATTAACATTATAATTAATTAGATAAAATTTTTATATTGAATTACATTTATCATAATTAATTACACTTGTTCCTACTTTGCAAAAAATTTGATTAGTATTACAATTAATTAAATAACAATTTTTATATTAAACTACACTTACCATAATTAATTACTTATTCCAGTTGTAAAAAATTATTAACATTATAATTAATTAAATAATAATTTTATATTAAAATACACTTACTATAATTAATTACACATGTTCTACTTTTGCAAAAAATTTCATTAACCATACAATTAATTAAATAAAAAATTTTATATTGAATTGCACTTATCACAATTAATTACTCTTGTTTGAGTTTTAAAGAAAATTTTCATTAACGTTACTATGAATTAAATAATAATTTTTATATTAAATTACGCTTGCCAAGGAAGTTAGTGATGATATATATATATATATATATATATATATATATTGATGAGCTTGAAAAGAAGATAGTACAAAATTGAAAATTCATATTTAATTTTGTACGAATAAAACAATTAATTGCATTCTTTTTATGTTGCATGATCCAGTAATGTAGGGTAAATTCGTCCACAACTATTGTGATAAATACTTACAACTAACATGGACCCAATGACAACAACGGGACCCATAAAACGTTAACGAAATGCTGGCCTTTTGGATGGAAGTCAAATGGCAAAGAAAGTCTACGCAATTTTATCAAAATTAAGGGGTGTCAATTCATATTTGATTTTGTACGATTCAAAACAATTAGTCGGATTATTTTTATGTTGCATGGTCAAGCAATGGAGGGTAAATTTGTCCACAACTATTGTGGCAAACAATTGCAGCCAGCATGGGCCTGATGACTGCGGTGGGATCTAGAAAAAGTTAACGGAATGGTGGCCTTTTGGATGGAATTCAAACGTCAAAGAGAGTCTTTGTAATTTTATCAATAAAATTAAGGGGGTGTCAAAGTAATTTTTCATAATCAAAGAGATCCGTGTGTAACTATTCCAAATCTTAGAAGAGATTTGAGTAATTTTTCCTTGCTCTTCTTCTTCTTCAAATGACAAAGAGAGTCTATATAATTTTGTCAACAAAATTAAGGGGTGTCAAAATAATTTTCTATAATTAGATGGACATGTGTGTGATTATTCCAAATCTCATGAGAGATTGGAGTAATTTTTCTTCCTTCTCCCCCTCCCTCTCCATCTTCTTCTTCCTCTTTTTCTTCTTCTTCTTTTTCTTAGAGAGATCCATGTGTAATTATTCCAAACCTTAGAAGAGATTTGAGTAATTTTTCCTTGCTCTTCTTCTTCTTCAAATGACAGAGTCTTTATAATTTTATCAACAAAATTAAGGGGTGTCAAAATAATTTTCCATAATTAGATGGATATGTGTGTGATTATTCCAAATCTCATGAGAGATTGGAGTAATTTTTCTTCCTTCTCTTCCTCCTCCTCCTTCTCCATCTTCTTCTTCCCCTTTTCTTTCTTCTTCTTTTTCTTAGAGAGATCCGTGTGTAATTATTCCAAATCTCATGAGAGATTGGAATAATTTTTCCTCTTCCTTCTTTTTCTTCTTCAAGTAGCAAAAAGAGTCTTTACAATTTTATCAACAAAATTAAGAGGTGTTAGAGTAATTTTTCATGATAAGAGAGATCCATGTATAATTATTCCAAATCTCAAAAGAGATTGGTTTTTGAGATTTGGAATAATTTATCCTCCCCAAAGAGAATCTTTGCAATAATTATTATTATTATTATTATTATTATTATTTACAAAATCATTCCGTTTAATCAAAACTTATATCAAAAGTCAGTTTTTTAAATCTTAAAAACTCTGAAAAGGTGTTAGGCATTTTTAAAAGAATAAGATCTAATGGATGATCCAGGGGCCAGTCCCCTTCTTCTGATCCCAGTCTAACACACTTTATAACATTTTTCCACCAATAATATAGTATTTAAAATTATTTGATAAATAAATAAATAAGGGACAAACTATAATACACCACTAAAAAAGTGGTGCAAATTTGATTGATGGGTGGCAGAATCAAGGTTCTCTAGATGTCATAAAGAAAAAACTGACTAAAATAAAGGGTTAAGATAAGTGACTTGTTACTGGTTAGTGGAATTCTTTTGTTGTCACAGCTCCAACCCCAAAGAATCGGCCAATTGCATAAAAGCTTTTGGGTCGCACAAAAAGAAGTAGGCTAGCCTATGTGACTTTGGCCCAAAAGTACCAAACAAGCAATATATAAATTTAAACACTTACAATTTCCCCTCCCCCTCCCGTGTAATGTAACGATGGAAAAACACACAATATATTAATAAGCTTAAAATGAATAATTAGAGCTTCTTCTTGCCTAATTATTAAATGGTTATATGCATCTACATCGTAGTTATTAATTAATTAGTAAAGGTAATAAGTTGTAGTTCCACTTGACAATGAGTTATAATCGTTAGATAATAAGAATATGTAAAATAATAAAGTTATATGCAAATCATACTTAATAATTTTGATAAATATGATAAATAAGAAAAATTTTACTCATGTAATTAGTAACGAAGTATAAAAATTTAAAATTTTAATATTTTTTTAATACATTGACTATAAGAAGGTTCAAATTTAAGAAGTACAATATATTATTCAAACTCCCCACTGTTAAGTCAAATCTAATAATTTTAAAATTTTAACTTTGGATAAATACTAGTTAGAGCTACACATTATATATGCTTGTAACTTTAACCAATGTCAAACTATACATTAAAAGGACATATATGATTTAATTTTGACTGAACTAGTTCCATATAATAACAATATAAATGAGTTTTATATTACCACTTGTTCATATGTTATTGTGTTAATAAAAAAAAATATTGAAACTCTCTTACTAAGTAAAAGAGAAATTATGATATTTCTTTAGAAGTTATTATTTATTATATATAGGTAATATTTGAAATATACTACTTATCATAGTCGAGTCATAGAATGTCAACACTACTGTATAATTAATTATGCAATAAACCTAATCACGTCGTGAACGGAGACACAAATCAGAATGCAAAATTAAAAAAAATTTAAACCACAAATAAAAGAAAAAAAAAACCGGTGGAATAATGATAACAAAGGACCTACAGAACTTGGACCCAGGGGGGAATCAATTGACGTCACTATTTACAGTCTTATACCAAATTTAAACCAGTCATTCCCAGTATATCTAACGGCCATAAACCATTCAGCTTAAAAGTGTTGTTCGATTTTAATGATGAAAGAGAATTATGTGCTATGCATTTAATTACTTTTTTTCTCTTTCTTAAACTCCCAATTTATTAATTCTTTTTCTTCTTTCCTAATTTTTTTTTAATGTTTTTCTCCATGTAGTTAAATAACAAAATGATTTTTATCTTACTAAGTTTTATAAAAATATTTCTTCGACGAAATGTATAAGATAGACAAATTGGAAAAATATTTTCTGAACAAATTAATTATATTATTTATTAAATTAGATATGATAAAATATTATTTTTATTCATTTATATATAACAAATTAAAGAAATAAAATACTACTTAAATCACTAATGGTTTGGATTTGGTTTACAATCGAGTAATTTAATTTGTATGAAAAAAATTATAAAATTATTTTTTTATTTAATTGCATAGAGAAAAACATAAAAAATATGAAAAATATTTTTATAAAACTTAGTAAGAAAAAAATTATTTTGTTATTTAACTACATAGAGAAAAAAATTAGGAGAGAAGAAAAGGAATTAATAAATTAAGAGTTTAAGGGAGAGAAAAAAAAGTAATTAAATGCATTAATACATTATTCTCTTTCTTCCTTAAAACCTAACTATACTTTTAAATTGAATAGTTTATAGCCATTAGATAGAATGGGAATGAATGATTTAGATTTGGTATGAGTGTTAGTGTTAGAGTGATGTCAATTGATCCCCACTCGTATATGTATACATATATGTATATATAAATATATATGTATATGTATACATATATGTATGTATGTGTGTATATATAAAATCATGTTTTTTGGAGAATATTTTCTTTTGAATAGAAGTCTTCCTTTTAAGACTTTTATTTCTATTTGGAAAGGGTTTCTTTTGAGTTCTTAAAGGTTGTCTTATCATATAAGCTCTAGCTCACAATAAATTTTGGAGAAGGTAGGCAATTGAGGATGCAAAATTAGATTGAATTCCGTGTCATCCTTTACGTTACCTTTTCCTAAGAATTTGACCTGGTATAAATAGGTTTTAGGATTCTAGAAATATTATCTAATCTTTTAAGATTTACAGTTGAGAATATTCTCCTTACTTCTCACATCAACCAATATAGTTGAATTTGTAATAATTGAATGTCTAGATGGATTTAGGGTTTCTTTCCTAGAAACTTCAAATTTTAACAAAGTAGAAAAACCATCCTCTATCTCGGTTATTCTAGGTTTTCTTATTCTAGATCTACTTCTATCAAAGTAGAGATTTACTTATTCTGAAGTATGATGGATAATCCTAGAGACCTGAGAATTTTCTACCCCAAAAAGAGTTATCTTAGGGAGAGACTAGTTGGTTGGAAATCTTATCTCATTCCATGGTGTATTGGTTAGTATTTGTAAATTTACCTTAGATGTATCTATTAGCCAAAAGGTCGTTTCACCCTTCCTAGTAGGAGGTTTTAGAGTTCTTAAATTTTGAGAATTGTATAATTTGTATTGTATTGACACTAAAATCAGGTCAACCAAAAAGAAAGTTCAAAAACCCCAACATTGCTATCTGGTGAGTGTAAAAGAGAGGCAGATGAAAAGAAAGAGAGGAAGAGGAAGAATAAAGGGAGCACACTAGGAATTTTTTAACGTGGTTCGAAGAAAATTATTTGTTGATTCCTACATTTACGATAGTTTTATTTCTCAGTCCTTTCGTTGAGTATAATATTTTTACAAAGTAATCATCTAGGTTGGTTTTCTTTGGAATCTCTCCTTTTACAATAATCTTAACCCTTATTTATAGTTGTTCAGGTGTACAATCTTAACGCATTCCAAAAAGGAAAAAATAATAAACTAATTGTAAGTTAGTTCTTACAAGTTGTCATTTGCAAGTTAATTCATGCAAGTTGGTCCCTCCTTGGATTTAACTATAGTGAGTGTGCTCCGACCTGCGAGCTAGAACTCATCTTTAGTGAGCTGAAGCTTCACCTCAAGTTACTAGCGACCTTAGTTCACATTTTGGTGAGCTAAAGACTTAATCCAGTGAATCCTAGGTGATCTGGACCTTTCACCATTTGGATCATTTGTTGGGCTTTTGTCAGCCTATTTGCATAGTTCCAAAAATACCCATAACATTAGGCCCCAACTCTTAGTGCGTTCTACGAACTGGGAGCTATAGTTTGCTAGCAAAAGCTTGCAATTGCAATCTATAGCATTGTCATTCAGACTTCTATCCTACTACTTTGTTAGGCCATTCATTTAATGTGCATTTTCCATAGCCGTTGACATGTCAACCTTGCTATTTATTGGACCGTTAGATCGGAAGCAGTTAATCAATCTTTAGATCTATTGATAAGGCTAGGCAAGACATATAAGGCGTGAAAGACTTTTTTTCCCGTTTCTCAGAATGACTTGATAGGTGTATTGGTTGAGCTCCCTAAGTTTTTGATTAGCTGGATCTTGGGTGGGGTGGAATAAGGCATGTATGGCCTACTGCATAGGAAGTTCCCATGGATAAGTCCTCTTTTAAGATTTTGGAAAGCTTTGTACAGATTTTATTTCCTTATGGTGATGCTGATGAATTCAGTTCTTTCATCTTTGTTCTTTTGCCTCCTTGGGAGGAGAATGAGGAAAAGTTCAAGAGTAACTTGCCCAGCTACCTAATGATGATTGGCTTACTGGTCAAACACATCGATCCTTTAACTCATCAAGGGTTTAGCTTTTAAAAGCTAGCCTTCCTCCTAGGAGATAATGGCTATAAGATGATTTTGATCTATACTTTTGAGTCTTCATGTGTACTTTCACCTCGTTGGATGAGGTTTTTAATGAATTTTCACAATTTTTCTTGCTTTCCCAAGTATGCTGAGCTGGATGTTTAGTAGGTTGTAGATGATAACATGTAAGTATGAATGAGTTCCTGCAAACCATGACTTGATAAACATTAGTTAAAACAAATGCCCAATAAGTCAATCGATCTTGGTTAATAGAGCATGATTTAATAGGTATTAGTCAAGTACTGAGTAGTTTGCAAATGATAACATATAAGTTAATATAAATGTATAAGGTTCCACACCGAGGTATTATCTGCTTTGGGCCAAGTCCGCACGGTTTTGTCCTTCAAAAGGGCCCTCGGTAGGAGGGGTCCAACCCCCTTATATGGACCTTTCCCCATCCAGACTTAGTCGATGTGGGATGCTGAGGCGTAACTCCTTACATCCCCCCCGACCCATTAGACCAGAGGCCTGACCCGACTTTGATACCAATATAAGGCCCACACGCAAGTATTGTCCGCTCTGGCCATCTGGTGGCAGGAATTAGCACCCCCTGGGGACGGACCCCACGACCTCATGGTTTTGTCCCTTGAGGCCACATTGACCCCAAAAGTGCGCCTATGTGGGAAAGGACATTCCTCCCTTATAAGGCCTTCCCTGGATCCTGACTTAGCCGATGTGGGATGCTGGGGCATAACTCCTTACAAAATGGACCTCAACTAGCAAATTATGACTTAAAAGGATATGTGCCAAGGCAAATGGCTAGTAGTTTGCATGAATGCTTAGTAGGTCACATGAATGTGATACTAAGTAGTAGGTCACATGAATGCAGTGCCAAGTAGTAGGTCATATGAATGCGATGCTAAAAAATAGGTCACATGAATGTAGTGCCTTAATATAAGCTGAGTGCTGAGATAAGTCACATGAGAGCTATGCCTTAATTAGCATAAGTTAAATGCTGAGGTAGGTTGTAGAAGAGTTATGCTTCAGCTAGCGTGCCATGACAATGCATATTTATCAAGCAAGGCAATGTATATTAATCAAAAAGACCGTGACAATGTATATTCATTAAGCAAGACAATATATATGTTAGTCGAATATAGGTGCCCTAGAGTTAATTTAATTGGGCTCTATTGCATCTATAACTAAGCGATCTGTGGATTTGGATAATAAAGGTTAAATATTCATCTTATATTGCATATTGTGATCATATTTATGATTTATGCATAATTAAGATAAAGTCCATGGTGAGAAGTTAATTCAT
>JANHAO010025624.1:0-11388 GCA_026873985.1 Saraca asoca
AATCATAATAGGAAATAATTCAATTAATTATTAAAGATCATAACTGTGGTGAAACCTTAATCCTAGGCTTTTATTATTATACTTTGCTTATTATTTGTCTACTGCTTTTACATTAGACATTTTTATTCTTTTTGCTATTGTTCTTTGATTTAGGCATCCTACATTGCAAACATCTAATAATTGATAATAAAGATCCTTGTAGGACACGACCTATATTTGCCAGTCTCTACTACAGCTATGTTGTGCGCTTACAGAAAATAACACATCAGCAAACTTTATTACAGAGTTCAACGGGCCAATACAAGAAGAAGTAGAGACCTTAGAAGCTCCATGGTAGGAACTGTACATTGACAGGTCATCAAGCAAATAGAAACTAGGGCAGGGGTGCTTCTTATTAGTTTTGAAGGGCACAAGATCCTCTGCTTATTAAGGCTTGGCTTCCAAGCCATAAATAATGAGGTTGAGTATGATGCATTGTTAGCTACATTGTGATTGGTGAAAGAGGTGTGAGTTGAAAGGTTAAAGATCTTCAATGACTCCCAGCTTGTTGTTTGTCATGTATAGGGAGAGAACCAAGCTCGAGCATTAAAAGTGACTATCTACCTCTGAAAATTCCAAGAATTGTTAAGCTCTTTTCAACAATATGAAATCAACTAGATACCACAAGCCTAGAACACACATGTTGATGTTTTGGCTCGTCTCGCTAAGATCGAAGATGCTAACTTCTTGAGGGCTCTCCTAGTTAAACGCCTTTCATCCTCAAGCAAAGAAGAAATGGATGTAGTGATGGCAATTGCTGTGACCCAGGACTTGTGAATGGGCCCAATTATTGACTACTTGCAAAATGACAGATTACCTGTGAATAAGCTCAAAGCATAGCGATTGCAAGCTCAAATGGCTAGATATTGCATCTATGATGATGTGTTGTACAAAAGAGGGTTCTTAACCCCACTGCTAAGATGCATTGATGGCTAGGACTGCAACATCATCCTAAGTGAAATTCATATCGACTATTGTAGAAATCATGCTAAGGGGCTATCTCTAGCTCAAAAGGCTCTTCGATAAGGACTCTATTGGCCTATGATGAAGCAAGACACTATTGATCTTGTTAGGAAATGTGACAAATGCCAGAGATTCGCAAAGATTCCATGAGCCCCGCCAGCCTACCTACAACAAATGATTAATCCGTGGCCCTTCACGATATGGGCATGGACCTAATTGGACCATTCCCAACAACTCAAGGAAATTGCTAACATGTCGTGGTAGCTGTGGATTATTTCACCAAGTGGGTAGAGGTAAAGGAGCTCGCAGAGATCTCTTTCACAAAGATAGAAAAATTCATATAAAATAACATCATTTATAGATATGGAGTCCTCCAATAGATTATAACCAACAAAAGGACTCAATTCAATAATAAGTAGTTCATTAGGTTCTGTGATGATCTCAAGATCACGAAAAGCTTCTCGGCTATAGACCATCTACAGGCCAACGGATAAGTTAAAGCTGTTAACAAGATTATCAAACAGATCTTAAAGAAGAGGTTAGAGGCTAAGAAGGGAGCATGGGCAGATAATCTACCAAAAGTGCTCTGGGCTTACAGAACCACAGTGTGTAATGCCATAGGAGAGACTCCCTTCTCGATGGTATATGGATCCAAAACAATGATCCCAGTAGAACTTGAAGTGGAATCACAACAAAAAATGACTTTTGATCCAGATGATAATAATCAATTGTTCACTACGAATCTTGTTTTGATAGAAAAGATAAGGGAAAGAGTTCACCTTAAGATTGCAACCTACCAGCAACAGGTTGCAAGGTACCATAACTGAAAGGTTCGAGCCCAAAACTACAAACCTAGTGATCTCGTTCTATGCCTTGCTCTTCCTGGAGCTCACAAAGCCAATGAGGGGACCTTAGGGCCAAACTAAGAAGGCCCATATCTCATCAAAAAAGTCATTGGCCATGGAGCTTATCACTTGGTGGATATGAATAGGGTAGAATTTCCTTGAGCTTGGAATGTCAAGCATCTCCATCCTTACTGCCAATAAAGACCTTAATTTTGTAAAAATTATTCAGTGATAAGTGAAAGCATTTAAGTGATTCTTTGAATTTTTACACATGTATTTGATTGTTTATGAGTGAAAATCTCAATAAAGTCTTGAACATGAAGCAAGCTATTCAACGAACGAAGGGTATTAGTTAGAATATGACCCATTGGGGTATTAGTTTTTGCATGAATTCATCAAGTTATGCATATGAGGCATTCAAATGTATGAAGATTGAGAGAAAATAAAGTAAGAATATTGTATAAGCTCACTCAGAGTTCTCTTCAATGAAATAAACTTATACAAGTACAAAATTCATACAAAGCTCGAGAAAGAAAATGCGAAGTCATACGAAATGTCATAACCTACAATGCTGGATCTTCGCAAGCTGGGCCTTCATGGGGCAAAGGGTTAGCATAAGGAGCAATAGGGTTGTCCACCCCTTGGTCACCAATGATCTTAGTAATCTATGAACCGCCCTCTTTTTCAGTGACACCTTCAGTAGGAGGAGCTTCAGCTATAGACTTTCCATTATATTTCAAAGATTTGGCTTTAGCAACCTTCCTCTTCAAACACTTAACAGCTTTAAGGGCCTCCTATCTAAAAAAAGGAGAAGTCTATCCCTGGATGCCACTCCCACAAGGTAAAAAGGAAAGAGGAACTAGTTTCAGATTTTGCCTTCTCTGCTGCTACCATAACCAGCGAGGCTATCTCTATTTTCACCTTAATAGCCTTCTCCTTTGCCACCTTGAGCTCTTTCACAACACCTTTGGCTTGTTCCTCCACTACTCTCACCTACTGCTCCACCGCCCCTACTCACTGATCTACTATTTTAGCTTGCTTCATAATCAGTTCAACCTGTCTAAGAGCCAAGTCCAGGTTGATCCTCGCTTTTGTCAGGTTATTGTCTGTCTTGCTAAGGTTTAATGAAATGGCTTCACGATCTAGCACTTCACGAGACAAGGTAACCATGATGTTTGTGGTTTTCTCCTTTAATTCTAAGACCTTGACAGTGACAATGGCCAGATCATCCACTAGACTTACCTTCTCTATGGCATGAGCTTGAAGTGCCTTGTGCAGCTTCATCAATGTCAATGAGTTCTAAAGAACAAAATAATCAAGTTAGATTATGAAAAGGGTAGAAGAACCAAGGTAAAAAGACCTAACTTACCAGTAGGCAATGACGTGATAAATAGCTTGCCAATCCCTCGAATGAATGGCTCTCGAACTCCAACACATTGGCCTTCTTATAGGGCCCCAAGATCACACTGGTGCCATTCAAGAGGTAACCCAAGCATTCCTCCATCTTTGAGCCAAACTTAGTAAGCTACTCTTCACCCTTAACTTCAGGCATAGCTCACTTCTAGGCCATGACAACTTTCTTCCCTTTGTCCCTCTTTTATTTTTTAGTAGAGGGCTTAGAAGGGGAAGCGATCCTAGCTGTAGCAACCACCTTAGCATGTGAGGGAGAAATTGGTCCTTGCAAGGGTATTACCACTAGGGCTGAAGGTTGGCTCTCAACAATAGGGAGGACATCAGTGTTAGGAGTCAGCAAAGTCTCCTTATTAAGATCAAGTGGTGGCCTCTTGAGAATTAGTTTCATTATATCTTCGTAATCCTCAAAGTTCACTGGACCGATCTCCTTAACTTGACAAACTCTAATCTCTTTGGTAAGCTCGTTCCTACAATCGGAATGAGATTGTGGGAGCATAGAAGACTTTCATCAAAATAGAAGTTGTTTTAGAGATCTTCTAAAGTAGCAAACTGATCTAAGATCCCAAGCTCTACAGCCTCAAGTGTTAGCTTCATGCCAATCCCATCTGCAAGATAAGATAAAGTTAGAACTAGAAAAATAAACATCAAACTCATGTGTCCTTAGCCCGTTCACCAAGAGTAGAGATAAAACCAAAATTTTGAAGGTCACACAGGGACAGACAGGATACATAAAACTAATGAGTTTTGTACTTTCCCACATTGGATTTGCCTTTGGCATCTCTTTGCGACAAGATTTTCTTGCACTCAGTCAACTGAGTCGAGAGATAGTAAATCCTGTTTAACGAGCCTGTGCTCCTGATGCTGTACAGGTAGCAAAAAACCTCGGCTGATGGCAGTCAGAGATTATTCCTCAAGTATATCAGGGCCAAGGAGGTAAGTTAGGCATAAGAGTTTAGGGTAAGCTGGAATGGGCAAAGTTTAATTTTATTCAGAAAGTTAAAAATGTATGGGTGTACTAGAAACCTAAAACCAGCAGTAAGGTGCTGGTAACTAATGGCAATGAACCCTCGGGGTGGATAAGTAGCGAAATCATCTAGGAAGGGCTCCATGATGCAACATCCTCTAGGAAGCCTAAATGTCCAAAACATGGATAGGAGCTTGGGAAAGCAGACAGTTGAAACATACAAATTAAACATCAGACGATTAGAAAGTTACTAACTGGTAGCGGCCTCTGAGCCCCCAATGAGGTTTGGACAAGATTGAACTCTCCAATAACCTTACCACTCCTCGAGGTCACTCAGTTCACTGAAGGTAGACCATACCGATAAAACTAAGACTAGCAATTTCCTATATGGTTGGCCACATATATGCCTCAGGTCACCTATTCTAATGCCCAAACTCTAGAAGTCAAAGGAACTTTATTGTTGGGATGCTAAAGCTTAGAAAACCAATGAAGAATCCGAAATGACAATCAAAAATCCTAAAGGCTACTGACAAATCAGATAGCAAAGATAGACTAAAGACAAGAAAATGCACAAGCAATTGGCTTCAACCAACATTTTAGACCTCCCCAACCATATGCAAACAAGTCTCATATAAGCTATGAAACAACATATAGAGACTGCAAGTTAAAGAAAGAGAGCTTACCATTTCAATTGAGGAAGAAGGTCTGAAAATTGTGCAGGACTGGCTTCCAAAGTGCAAAACTCAAATCATAACTTGGTTAGCTAGAATAACACTGATTGTAATGGACAAGATGTCCAAACATTAGCTTAACAGAGAAAATGAAGAGGGAAAGTTTGAGAACTTTGACCTTCAAATGATAAATAAGAAAGAAGAAAGAGTTCTCCTCAAGTTATATCACATGAAAACTCACCGTTGGATTTGGAAACTCATCAAATACCCATAATTTGATGGTCTGTCAAATGCCAATTATGAGTTGTCCCCAGCTTGGTGAAGACATTTACCGAGGTGGAAATGATTACATGGGATAGTGGCAGAAACCAAAGGGCCACAAACAAAGTGAGTAGAAGCATGCCAGATGAACCATGAGATTGCAAATCACGAGCAATGAGCTATAACCCTCGATTAACTCCGCGTCAAAGAAGTGTGAGCTAAAGTGAGTACCAAACTCTTATGCGGACTAAGGCACATTTGTGTAACCTACCAAAACTCCACATCCAAGAAGTGCCAATGGAGATGGGCACCAAACTCTTACATGGACCGTGTCTAAGAAGTGTGAGCTAAGGCGAGCACTAAACTCTTACGCGGAACAAGGTGCATCTATATGACCTACCAATACTTCGTGTCTAAGAAGTGCTAATGGAGACTGGTACCAAACTCTTGTGTAGACCACGTCTAAGAAGTGTGAGCTAAGGCAAGCACCAAAATCTTGCATAGAACAAGGCACATCTATGCAACCTACCAAAACTCCATATCCAGGAAGTGCCAATACAAACGGGCACCAAACTCTTGCACGGACCACATCCAAGAAGTGCAAGCTAAGGTAAGCACTAAACTCTTGTGTGGAATAAGGTGCATCTGTGTGACCTACCAAAACTCTACATCCAAGACATGCCAATGGAGACGAGCACTAAACTCTTGCATGGACCAGGGCACATCTATATGACCTACCAAAACTATGCATCTAAGAAGTGCCAATGGAGATGGGCACCAAACTCTTGCAAGGACTGCATCCAAGAAGTGTGAGCTAAGGTGAGCACCAAAAAGTGCTAATGGAGATAAACATCAAACTCTTGTGGGGACTGCAACCAAGAAGTATGAGCTAAGGTGAGCACCAAACTCTTGCATAGAATAAAGTGCATCCATGTGACCTACCAAATAGCTCGCACTAAAATCTTATACAGAACATGATGCATCCGTATGACCTACCAAAACTCTATGTCTAAGAAGTGCCGATAGGGATGGGCACCAAACTTTTGCATAAACCATGTCCAAGAAGTGCTAATAGAGACAGGCACCAAACTCTTGCACAAACGGCATCCAAGAAGTGCGAGCAAAGGTGAGCACTAAACTTTTGCATGAACCAAGGTGCATTCATGCAACCTACCAAGACCACATGTCCAAGAAGCATCATCTAAGGCGGACACCAACCTCTTGTGCAAACTACGTATAAGAAATGCAAGCTATGGCGAGCACTAAACTCTTGCATGGACTAAGGCAAATTCATGCAATCTACTCAAGCGCTCCAATGCTCAAACTTGCTACCAGCCCAAGCGCTCCAATGCTCAAGTTCATCACCTGCAAAGGCATTTCGATGCTCAAGTTTGCCATTATTCATGATAAGCTAATACGATCGATTGGTCATCCAACATGGCACTTATCCTTTAAGTCATGATTTATTGACTGAAGTTTATCATATTAATTTAATTAATATTATCCAAGGTCGATTGACCTAACGAGCACTTCTTTTGTCTAACGTTTATAGAGTTATAGTTTGTAAGGACTTATTCACATTGCCAACTATGACCTACTAAATTGCTAATATGACATGCTAAAGAAAAAACAAGAAATAAAATGCAAAGCTTCATTACAAAACCTCTTTCAATGAGCTAAATTTACATGAAGGTTCAAAGGTACAAGTCAAAGTAAGCCTATAGTTGACTGAGGAAGAGCTGAATACCAGTAAGCTTGTAACTATAATACGTAGGAGGAATTGGCTTTTAAGAACCAGATCCTATGAGTAGCAAATGAACCAAACTACTTCCCTTGCTCAGCTTCCACCCAAGCTGCCAGTTTGTCTAACTTAAGCATCCTCGAGGTGCTTGGAGTGGCAGAAACGGCATCTGAGACAAGCAGGGTAGTTGCTCCAATTTCCCCTAGTCCTCTTGAGCAAGGAAAGTATCCTTCAACTTTATTGAGCTACTCAGAGGCCTAGAAACGCCCAACACCACTGTGCAATGAGGCAAAGGAACACAGTTAGAAGGCCTGAATTCCAACAAGCTATAGAGTCAGCGAGCGGGCCTGACCATTCTAGCTTCTCTTTGCTGTCCTCCTCCCAAGTTGAAAGCCCTTCCCTTAGCCTTGCAACTTCTAGGCCTTGAAAAAACAAAATGGTTAGCTCATTAGAGGATAAAAGAGCACAAAAGGAGGAGCCAAACTTGTTAGCACCATAAGGAGGTTATGGAAGAATTCCCAGAATCCTTAAGGAGGAGTTCACCATGGGAACCACATGCAGTAGGATTCACGCCTCGTAATCTCATGCAGCAAACTATACATGCCCTAGAACATTTCGTCGAAGGCTAGAACTTTGAAGATATGGGGGGTTCAATCAATGTACCCATCTGGTTATTCCATGGAGCAGGGAAGGAGACTTCTCATGCCTTATATAGACCAGCCTGACCTCACCAAAAATTCCAAAAGAAGTCCAACTATTCTTAATTAAATGGCTTGGAAGAAAATGAGGTTGACACGCCCATGACTATGAAACACGTACAGTAAGAAGTATGGCCTAGAACAGATAAAATGATAGGTTAAATGCAAAGACTTTAACTGCACGGCAATCCACAAAAAAAGATTTTGCCATCAAACAGCAACTCCCAGCCCGCAAAGCAAATTAAAAATTGGGGGGCTAATGTTATGGGTATTTTTTGGATAATACAAAATAAGCTGGTCGAGGCCCAATAAGAGACAAGTCCAACCAAAAAGGGCCTAGATCATCTAAAAAATTGAGGTCGCTCGGTAGAAGACATCAGCTTGCCTGCCACGAGCCCAGAGCATAGGACGAGATCAAGATCCTAACTCGTTGAGGACAAACTCCAGCTCACCAAGTGACTTATGCGACCCCAGCCACCTGCGAATGGACCCATTCCAATAGAGCTCTAGTGCGAGACCAATCTTTGTAGCCAGTGGATTGCCCAACACGAGCTTGAGCTATTGAGCGAGCTGCCTCAGGTGTTAAGGTAAAGATGCCAAGTGTCTAATCAGCACCTAAAGGCACATTCTCCTAACTGACAAGTCAGCCCCCAAAACTAACACATTAGCCTCCAAAATCTGATAGTGAAATGCTAAGTATTTATTACCTGACAAGCATTGATTGCCCACAGCGATGGAAATGATAGCCTTGTTATTTATCACATTACACTTGTAACCCTCCCGACTTTTATAAATAAAGGGATACATCATTATAACAAGTAAGTGAAAACACATGTAAAAACACTGCTAAAATAGTGAGAAAGCTTGTATATTGTAACTCTATTGAATTGAACAGAGAAACCACTATGCAAAGCTAATATAAAACTACCATGAACATAAGGGTCACACCGACTTTAGCCAAACCACGATAAAAAGCTTCTGATATTTATTATTCTTCTTCTTCCCCTATCTCTTCCTTTCTCGTACATACGCATTCCGAATTTGCAGTTTGGGTATTCATTGGACTTTTCCTATTGATCGATTTTCGTCATCAACAAAACCAAGTTAAATAAAGTTTAAGCACATTTAAAAAATTAAAGGCATAAATATTGCCATAAATCGTACTACTTAATTACACGCTAGTTAAAATAACTAACAACCTTTGTAATGAAAATAATAATTTAAATATAACTTTATAAATTTTAAAATGTAACATAATAAGATATAGTGAATATACAAGGTTTGACATCTAAATCATTAAAACTTAAAAATATTTTAATACACATTAAAGGGTTAAGATAATTAAAATAGTATTAATTATGCTTTCATCATTTGCAAAAAAAAATAAAAATTCCATTAAATAAAGTTTAAGTGATTCTTAAAAAAATTTATGCTACAAATTTTATCATAAAATAAATTAAATGTTTGTTTAACAATTTAAATGAATAAAAAATTTAAACTTTCGAAACAACTATGAACAATGAATAATTTATTTATTATCCAAAACAATTTTGCATTAAATCTATAATTTATCTAGAACTTGCTAAATAATTTAGGGAAATAACAAAATACATTATCATTTATTTTAAGATTTGCTTAACATAACTATAATATCCTTTGATAAAGTCTAAAAGCTAGATTTTGCAATAACATAAGTCAAATAATTATTAAGTTCTTGAAATAGGTGCATGTCCAAACAGTTCAACAAAAATAATTAATTTATTTGTTTTTCTGTAACAATTGTCAAAACAATTGAATAAATCAAAATACTTAAAACATATACTATGAAATTATAGCCTATTAGACAAAATTATTTACTAAAATCTTTTTAAGATTCATTTTACAAATCTTATGCTTATAAAATTTAAACCTTTGTAATTTATAAAAAAGAATATTTATCACGATTATTTAATGAAAGTTTTGTACATTACAGTTATGGGTTCCACAAGAAATCAATAGTGAGGTACTGAAGCAGGCACAAAAGTAATCTTATACAATGCATCCGAAAGCATAAGAAATGTCTCATGATTTGACTCAATTCGTAGATGATTGGCTAGTGGCTCCTACTCTGCCTGGAAAGGCTACCAATTATTGTTAGCTAATCAGAATCAAGTAACAAACATCAATTACGATTTTCCTTGTCCCATATTATGGACATTGCCTCTTCACCCTAGGATTTTGGTTCTTCCCTGTAAATTATACAATCAAATTCTACCTACTAGACAGCTTCTCCAGTCAAGACAAATTATTGAAAATGGAACATGTGGTCTGTGTAACAATCGACCTGAAATAATAGACCTCCTCTCCTATGTTCTGGTTATAGGGGGATTGCTGCAAGCTGAGCTGCATATGCATTTTCTATCCAGCTAGACTAACATTTTGATCTTGCTCCCCACTGTTCATATCATCAAACTCCTTAATGGCATGTGCATATGTCCATCCAGTTTGAATGTGCATCAAAAAGACATCCTCAATCTTACAACTCAATTCTGAGTTGTGAATTTTGACCACCTCACCCCTGGCAAAGGCCTCCAGAGAGGTTTCAAGATCTCAGCTGCATCCTATGAGAATTGGCGGTTTTTGTTTTGTTAGATTGCCAAGTTAGTTTTCTCTACTCTCTTTTCCTCTCCTTATCCTGCATAAAAATTCAAGAAAGTTTAGTAACATTGTTGTTTACTTACCACAGTATTTGGAATATTAGGAGGCAATAAAGAGGCATTCAAATAGTGATCAATCTTATCATCCTTTAATGACTTCTTTCTCGTGTTATCATTTTTATTGTTTCGATCAATATTTACGTACTCGTTCTTTCCCTATTGTAATACAAATCATTTTTTTTAAAATGTGGATTTAAACATTTATCACAGATTATATATACATAGTGCATAATAATACACAATAAACTAAATTGTCATACATCAATCATTACACACGCACTCAAATAATTTCCAATGAAAACATGTAAAAACAAAATTTGATAAGCTTTCTGTTTGTGTAAATGTCAGTATTACATAAAAATAAATTGTATTAAGCAATTTAATGCAATAATGATTGCAATTGAATAAAGTAATGACAACAACTTAAGGTTGCAACCTCATGATGCTACTATAACCAAAAAATTGACACATTTCAGTTTCAAAAACCATCAAGATACTGCTATTTAAAACGGTTGAAAACATGATTTCATTTTATTTTTAAATAAATTTTTTTTAATGGGATTTGGATTTATGCTAAAAATGACTTTATTTTCTTTACAATTCTTATTTTAATTATACTTGTGTCACTATAAAATCCATTAAATTTATCAAGAATTTCACTATAATGTATTTCATTTGTCCTAAAACTAATATCATATAAATTTTTTTACCTTCATTCTAATATATTATTTATTATAATACCATCAAATTTTATTTTTTAATAGGATTCCATGATTTTTTTTCATATGTTTCAAATAAAAAAAATTCATTTACAACATTGCAAGGAAACTTCCATCAAACTTAATTTTTCCTATAGTCCTGTCACTTCCTCTATTCAATTAAATTTTCCTATATTTTAATAATATTTGAATTATTTTTAAAAATAAATATTTAGATAATTCTAATATTATTTCTTCATCCTCTTTTATGTACGTATCAATACATATGCTTTATCTATTAAAGTAGTGAGAGTTCTCTCTCTCTCTCTCTCTCTCTCTCTCTCTCTCTCTCTCTCTCTCTCTCTCTATATATATATATATATATATATATGTGTGTGT